>VYXF01010846.1:1257367-1301156 GCA_013397295.1 Polioptila caerulea | reverse complement strand
CATGCCGCCGGCCCCGCCCTGGCCCCGCCCCGATCGCGGGCGCCGCGATATGTCCGACCCGCGGTTCCCGTCAGGCAGCGCGCGGGGGCCGCGGCTGCCCCCGCCTTCCGCTCGCGTTCCCCCGGCGGCGGCGCTGAGGTGGCGCCGCGCCCCGGCGAGGTGAGTGAGGCGCCTCAGCCCGCGCTCCCCATCCCCCGCCGGCCCGGGCGGCAGGGAGCGGCGGCCCCGCCGCGGCCCTTACGGACGNGAGGCCGGCGCCATCTTAGGTCGGAGCGCGGCCTGGCGTCCCCGAGCGGGGTCCCCGCGCTGTGAGGTCTCCCGCGAGCCGCCCGCGGTCCTCGCTGTCAGCGGGCGGTTCTGCCCCCGAGGGCGGCCCGGGCAGGGCTCGCTCCGCCCGCCATCGGCCGCGTGGGGCTCTCCGTGGGCCCCGGGCGTTAACAGCAAGAGTGGTGCTGGCGGCGGGGCTCGGCTCGGCCTCCTCCCCGCCGGCCGCGGTTCTGCCGTGCGGGCCTCGCCCAAACCGGTGCCCGCGGCCCGCGCCGAGTGCTGACCGTCACCACCCGGTGCGGAGGGCGGGACGCGGGGCGGTCAGGCTGGAGCGGGAGCTGTTCGGCTGCCCTCGAGACTCAGCTGCTCCCACGGCCTGGCACCACCGCGGCTCGGCGGCGTGAGCTGCTGGCGGGCTGGCACCGCCGATATTGCCCTTCCCTAGGCGGAGCTTGTGCCTTCTCATGGCACAGAGGACAGTGTTGCCTGCTGAGGTTTGTGTTTCAGGGCAGTTGATTTACGCTTTGTTGGTTTTTTTTTACATTTTTTAGGTGCAGTTTCAGCTTATCCATTGTTTCTTTGCTACAAACAAATGCAGTCCTCATTTAAAACTGAATTGTTCCCAGTCCTGGTGGAGCTGTGGATTGCACACCCTTTATCAACTAATGTGGTGCAAAGTTATGTGCCTGTATGGGATGTTATCTGAGATATACAACATTATAGTCCATAGCGTGATATATGTTGTAAATAAGTGACTTCTCTGGGCATTTGAAATACAGCTATTAAAGTGGGGCGAAAATTACTTTAGTAACAGATGACAGCCATACAAGGTGTGGATGTGGTCACTTGGTTTCTTCAGCCTAGAGAAGAGGAGACTGAGGGGAGCCCTCATGGCCATCCTCTTGAGGGGAAGAGGAGGACTAGACTCTGATCTTTGTGGTCACTGGTGACAGAATCCAAGGGAATGATTGGAAGTTTTGTCAGGGGAGATTTAGGTCAGATATTGGAAAAAGATTCTTCCTCCAGAGAGTGGCTGGACACTGGCATAGACTTGTCAGGCAAGTGATTACAGCAGTAAACCTTACAGTTCCAGAAGAGTTTTTCAATGCTCTCAGGTATGTGGTGGGATTATTGGGGATGTCATATGCAGGACTGAAAGCTGGACACTGTGATCTTTGTGGGACCCTTCCAACTCAGAATATTCGGTGATTCTGTTAGGAAAGGTGACAAGGCTAGTCTGAGAAATTTCTGGTTAATGTAAATATCCTCACTCTTCAAGCTCATTACCAATTTCATTTTAGTTATTCGATTTTAGGCCAATCCAAGGAAGTTTTGAGTTAACAGTGGAACAGACAAATTGCCATTTGAAGTGATAACTGGATTTTCAATAACTCCTAAGTCTTATTGTGGCTGCATCTACTGTGGTTTTCTATGGTGCCAATTTCTGTCCATCCTTATGGTGCTCTTCTACAGATCATCCTACTGTTTTCGCTACAGCTGTTACACTCTTGATACATTCACTAATGTTATATAATTTTTTGTTGTTTCTATGTGAGTGCTTTTAAATCCTAACTTAAAAAAAGAGGTTATAAGTACCACTAGGTTTTAATAAAGTTAGGTATTTTTAAACCTGACTGCCATGACGGGCAGTAAGCATAAAGATGGCTAAAACAGTGCTTTTAAAACACTTCATCAGAAGCTTATTGCTGTTTTGAGCAATGAGCTCTCATTTTTTAATCTGTCCTGTATCAGGTTTTTAGTTCCTCACTTGTCTCGTAACTGTAATAGTGTTCCAGGCAGTTGTGTTTTTGCAGGCTGTTGGTTCTTTGTGCCTGCCTAATGAACTTTCATGGCTATGCCTGGTTTTAGACGGACAGTTGCTTTTTAAAGAAATATCTTCTTATAGCTTACAATGTTATTTTAAAAATGTTTTGGAGGACTTGTTCACGATTTTGATGCTTTACCTTACAATACTGGTTTTAACACTTTCTTTGAGTCTATGCATATAGCATTGCATTGGAGTTTTGGACTCCTCAGATCCATGGACTACCTTTAAGGAAATGTGTGTGTGTAAGCATGAATATATGTTGATTCATATGAAAAAATGAGGAAGATAAAGTCTATTGTCAGTAGGTTTACTTTTCTTACACTGTTGTCTGCACCACCACTGGGAAATATTTGAGCAGAGTGGAGGAAGGATTCGCTGTTGGTTTTGTCTTTGAGAGCAACTGCGAACAGGATTCCTACAATGCATTTTGTGTGTTAATGTAGTTAAAGAAGCTAAAAATTTGGAAACTGTTTGTACCTAAAAATGGATGTAGATGTTTCCTATGGCAATGGAGACGACTTGCAGGAGATGTTCTGCACATCTTCTCTAGTCCAATCCATTACCCCTTATACTGCAGTTTTGATTGTTCAGGCTACAGATTTTTGAGCTCTCAGTTGTGCTGTTAAAACTGTTACTAGGCCAGGTTATTTTTAACCTGCCCTGCTTCACACCATAGTTCTCTGCAAAGTTGTGCTGGCAAAACTGAGGAAACAGTGCAGGAGCAGGGCAGGAACTCATGAGGCCAGCTTTTTCCCCAGGAAGAAAGAAGTCCATGAAAGCTTGGCTTCAAATTATAGCATTGAAATTAAAAAAAAAATTAGGTTAAAAGATGTGAAATTAATCCTGATACTTGCCTTTTAAAAGATGCTCTGCATTTTGAGTCATCTTTAAGAGTATCTTAATATGTATATCTTGATGCATAAAATGGTATATCCATAAGAGCTATCACCACTTGGTGTCACTTTCTGAAAGCCCATGGCTGTGTTATCAAATTTCTTTTAACTGCATTTAGGAAAAAAATCAGCTGTGTTATAGTGTAGGTGAGGTTATCACATGTATCTTGTTAGAATTCTGCTAACATAATCATTGCTTGTGCCTATTTTGTGTTTTTAGTATAAATTGCATTACATCCTCTGAGCACGTTTTATAATTGCTTTTTTCCTCTGAGATCAAGTAAAACTAAATTCTTAAAATAAAAGCACTTCTCATTTAGGTTGTCTGTTATATAAAAGAAGTCTCTGAAATAGTAATTTATTTTGCTTTAAAATCTATTAAATGTTGCCTCTGTGTTATTAAAAAAAAGTGTGGTAAAGAATGTCCTACAGAGAAGAAAAAGTTACAGAGTTAGGCTTGATTCTTTTTCCAAGACCTGGCGTGTGGCCTATGTCATCTCTGTCAAGTGGAAATTCACTTCAGAATCTTCCTCTTTCCCCCATACAAGAGGTTAGTTTAGTATCCTGTTCTCTTGTTTCCTAGCTCCATGTCTGACTTCAGCACCCTTAGATGGTGGAGGAACCATAGAGGGAGTTCAGCTTTGCTACTTCGTTTCATCTCAAGACTTAACATGTGCTAACACCAGCAGCCCCATTCTCATACGAGTAGAGGAGGATTCTCTGCTCCCCTGGATAGGCTGTTACAGACTAATTATTTCTGCAGTTTTATTAGATTGTTGATACTCTGTGTAAAGAAATAGCAGAGTTTCTTATTTATTTGGTTGTTCAGAAATATTTTCAATTATGTCAAAGAATGTTAAAAGAAAGAAGAAAACTTTATCGAACATCTCTGTTTATTTAAAAAACAAATAAAACCAATTGGGATAAGATACACTGATGTAAATTTGGTTCAATCCAAAAGGTACATATTTTTCATTACTACTTTGGTACATGGCTTTTTTTGCTGCAAGAAAACATCTACAGAGATGTGGGACTTCATCTAATCAGATCTATGCAGTCTTAATTGATAATGGAAGACATTATCAAGTCTTAATTGATAATGGAAACAGTATACAGTGCATTCTAGGTACGGCTTGGAGATTTTGCTGTTGTGGAGTTTTTTTGTTTGAAGTGTTTTTTGTGAGTGGTTTGCTTGTTATTGATGTTGTTTTGTGGGTTTTGGGGAATTTTTTGCCAGCTTTGATGGGGTTTAAAGGAAATGTGACCATATGGGAAGCTCTGGCAAAATCTTGGAAAATTTGCGAGGCTATAGTAGTCTGTGGGTTAGGGTGGGATTTTGTTTTGTTTGCTTTGGGTTTTTTAAGATGCAAAGAGAATCAAGCTGTAATCAGTGTTTCACTAACTCAGCTGTGCTTTGTAGAAGGCCTTTCACGTTTCTTGTGAATCACTTACCTGGAAGAGGAGTATTTTTTGAAAGAGACCTTTCATTGTGGTGTCAGAGGCTTCCTCTGACGGTTACTGGTGTTTTATGCAAATATAGCTTCACTTCTATGGAGGATATCTTTGGTCTTTGCTCTTTAATAGCAAAGATGAGCATGCACGTCATTGTCAGAACAGTGATGTGGCATCAATCTTTGAAGATCTCCTGTATCAGTTCATGTCCCATCTGTAAAGAACATGGAGGGAGGGAGACCATTCTATGGGAGTTACTGAAAACTGCAGTATTCCTTACTGAACAGTGAAGTATTTCATGAAAGTACTGAATGTTTTGGTATGTGTGTTTTTTGGTTTTTTTCTTCTGTCTAGTCTCAAGATGGCAGAATTATTTATGGAATGTGAAGAAGAAGAGCTAGAACCTTGGCAAAAGAGAGTGAGAGAAGTGGAAGAGGATGATGATGATGAGCCAATCTTTGTTGGGGAAATATCCAGCTCAAAGCCAGCTACTACATGTAAGACAAAACTTTTCCATAATTTAAAACAGATCTTTCAAGGTATAGAAAGTTAAACTTAGTTTGAAAGTATAGAATTCTTAATAGTACTACTTAAGAAATTCCACTTCTTAAAGCTGTATGTTTCTGGCTTACTGAAAATCAGAATTCTTAAGAAATTCTGTCTTAAACCCAAGGTTATGCACAGTTCTGGTTACCTCTAACCTTAAATCTCTGAGGTCAAAATAAGGACATTTGAAGGTTTTAGCATTAGCAACTGACTTTAAAAGCCAGTGTATATAAGGCTGAAATAATGCATGCAATTGCTTACAGTAGAGTTAATAGTTATATATTTGGGGGTATCTACCTGCTAAAATAAGGTGCATGAATTTAAGTCTTCCTGTTACAGTCCTTTTTTTTTTTTTTTTCCTCAATCCCTTCACAGCCAGAGATAAAGAGATGGGACTCCAGCTAGGTGCTAGGATGGAAGCTGATTTATTGATCACACAGTCTCATCTTTTATACCTTGTTAGGTGTGAGCTAAGTATAGATCCATAGCTTAAGCAATAATTACCATAACCACCATATCTGTATTTTTAAATTACATTGCTTCATTCTACCTATGCACTGCCTTGTACAAATATGTAAGGTATTGCAGCCTGAACATTCTTTTCAAAATCTTGCTTGCCTCTGCCAGGGCTTGGGCCTACCAAGCTTAGCATTACTTTTGCCAAGGTTTGTGGCCTACCAAGCTTAGCATATCTACTTCTGTAATGAGTTCAGCCATGCTTTCAGTTCTGCCCTCTAGCTGTATTGCCACAATCCCTCATTCTGTATGTTGGTGAACATAATTCTGACAAAACCAAGGTAACTGTCTTAAGTTTCTATAATATAAACACAATCTGCAAAGTGATAAATATGAAAATATTGAAAGCCTGTCTGTGAAGTAGGGGATTTTTATTGATAGCTATACCCATCCTTTGTGAAATACAGAGGGTTTTTTTCATCCAGTTCCTTAGTTTTCTCCTAAATGCAGACAATGCAGGGAGTGAGGTTAGGTTGTTGTGTTGACAGGAGATGTGTCAGGATTCTGTGTTTGTCCTTTGCTTGGGCTTTGACAGGTGAGTAAAGAAGAACTTCTTTGTTGTTATTTTAATTAACTTAAGTAATGAAACTTTTTTTGTGTATCCATCTTGTAGACAATTTTTAAGAGCTGTGACCTAAGGTATCCCTAGCGATCACATACCCAAGACTTTGCCTGGCAAGATTTTCTCCTCAGAGTTTCTGCCTCATCTCTGCTAAATGCTTGTATCCAAGATTTCCATAGTAGTTTTCTGGAGATAGATAATTTGCAGTGAAGGATCTCAAATTTTATACAAGGCTGGCTGTCACACTCTACTGCGTGGATTTCAGAGCTGTTATTAGCTGTTCAGTCATTTTAGTTCACAATACTTTCATCTTGCATCTATTACTTTTCTGCTCACTAGGATAGTAAGTTCAAGATTTCTTACACTAGGTTAAAAAAGTAGAAAAATTATTTTAAATATGAAAAGAATACTGAATCTGATATTTAAGTACTCTCTCCAAAAAAATATTTTTTAAGAGTGAATGCTTTAAAAATACTCTGGATACTCTGAAAATTTTGAAGAATATTTTAAAATTACTTCAAGTTTTCTGCAGTTACAGACTTTCAGAATATCTGAAAATTACCCTTACTGTTCTCTGGAAGGTCCAGAGACCTCTGGATTGCTGTTTGTCATTGGCAGTAGGTCATAGTGTAGAAGAGCTATTGAGGCACTAGGCTTAATAAGGCCATATATATATTTGTATACAATTATGAAGTTGATGTTGTTTGGAACTACAAATATGCCACGTTTGATTGCAATTGTTGTAACCCCAAGATTTTTTTGTAGTCAAAGGATAGAAATAATTCAGATGCAAGTTATAATTTTGGTATGATTCTGTGAACTTCAAGAACTTTGGTAAGAGACTGAAAATGTTTACTTCTTATTCTAGTGCTGTCCATACTTGGTCCTGACACAAGCAAAATCACTTATGGTATAACTTGTTACTTTATCTCTTTTCCTTCTCTTTCCTCAACTTTTCTCTTTTAATCTTCTACTTCACTATCAAAAACAGCTATGGAAGAATGGCCTCAGTTCTTCTCTGGCTTGTAAGTAGTACTTCCTGGCAGTAGTCAGGCTTCAGTTTGTTTTTGGTGATAGGCAAGATACCGTGACCTCAGCTTTGCTTATCACTGTTTAGTTTGCACCTGATCACATGAAAAATTGATGACAAATAGAAACTCACATATAGGTCTTAATTTTCCTGAAAGGTATAGTTTCTACAATACATTGCATTTTCTTAACTTTTCCTGACAGTATAATTACTACTTTTGTACAGACTGTGTGGAAAGCTTGAAGGAAATAGTTAAAACCTCAACTTTGACTTGCTGTTAGACAGTTGTGTGGAATCAAATGTCCCTTCTGATGTACTGGAAGATTATTTTGGCTGAGATGAAAACTAGTTCACACCTTGTTCCCTTTACCTTTTTCTGCAACTGCTCATTTTTTGTACGGTTACCACTTAATCTCCTTGCTTCCTTTTTCATCATGGTACAAACCTGTAATTTGTTACTGCTTTAAGATGTTACTCTGCATGTCAGCATGCTTGTGCTTCAGTGCTGTTTCACCTAAACAGGACAAAAAACGCTTCGATGGAAGAGGGGAAAGTGTGCATCAAGTCTGTGATGAATCAGTTGAGATATGTAAATGTAGTTTATTTTTCAAATAACTGGTTTCCTGAAATGTTCTTTTTAAAAGCGATAAAATCTACCTTTTTAATTTAGGATATGTGCACATCAGACTGTCTTGACTATGCTTTGTGAGACATAGCTTTTAGAATAGCATTTCTTTTGTAGCTAGATGATACTTTAGTTTAATTTCACTCTGGAATTCATGTATGAGGTATAGATATGTTAATCACAAAAAGTATGTGTTCAGCTAAATACCAAAATAATTTAATCCTTGTTTGTAGTTTCTGTTATGTTGAAAGTAAAAGTAGTATTGCTATTAACAGGACCAAATTTTCTCATATCCTAAAGATGCAAACTTGTTTAAATCTGTTGTTTGAAGCTGCTTTTTATTAGTGGGATCTAAATGCAGGTGGCAGGTTGAAAGCTGTGATTTGAGCTCTACTGCTCTTAGATTTATCAACTAGAGAAGTGTGTACTAATGAGCCATTGTTGGTGGAAATAGCCTTAAGATTATTAAACACCATGTGTAGATACTCTTGAGATCTATTGTTTGAGAACCTGATGTAATTTGACTGTGATTTGAGATGTTGCTTTAAACCTTGTGGGTTAGATATTGGAGAATCAATCTAATTTCATATGAATATTTTCACAGGTCAGAGCAAGCAATGTGTCAGCAACACTAATGGAACTGAGAATCGGGGAGTCGAAAAGTATTTTGATTTGATGAATATTTTTGTAACTTTGTGAGATTGTCAGAAACCCCAGGCTAAGACATAAAAGATCAGGGAATATCAGCAGCATTAGAGAGTAAATATAATTTCAGGAGTTGCATGTGCTCATCCTGAGCTAGAACTCTGGACACAGACTACCATGTAGGATCTGTAAGAAAATCAGTGCTCTCGTAGTGCAATTCTAGTACAGCTCCTTTGGTTGCTGATCTGTTGATTTTCCTTCCACACTGGAAAATGGGTATCATGAAGTCTAAAATCTAGTTTGTAAGTGCTGTGTTTTGCTAATACAGTAGCAAATTGTTATTACTGGTTTAAAAAAAATGCTTCCTTTGATGTAGAACAGTTCTAATATTTGGGAAACATTATGTATATGTGAGTAAATTAATGCACTGTAATCAGCAAATTTAAATGTTAATGAAATGTCCTTTTGTTGTTGTTGTTGTTTGTACTCTTACTTTTGTTGTTGTGTGTGTTAATCTGTGTCCAAGAAAATAATCACTGAGATTCTGAAGTGAACTAGCTTAACCTAAGAAGAGTGGAAGAACATATCCTTATTTGTATAAATTGCACTTGGTTTTGTCAGGTTTTTGTTGTAGAAATAATATTTTAATTTATAAGCCAAATCCTAATTGGCCTAATTAGTGTATATAAATGCAGCTTGTAAATTTGAAAAGCAATGACACTATTAATTTATTTGGAATTAAGATAAATGTAACTTTTGACAGATATATTGAACAGAGTCAACTTCAGCTCACCACGAAGGGGGATACAGAATGGTGCACCCAGTAGAGGTACTTTATTGTCCTAATATGGTAATTAACAAAAAACGCACAACACTTATGAATCATTTGACTGCAGAATTACACCAAGGTAACGTTGGCATCCTTTGTGACAGGTACAGCCACTGCGTTCAAGGCGGAGTGCCAGCATTACGTGACGCCTGCCTCCAGCGCCGCGGCCGTGCCCGCCCCTTGCGTGTTTCAGACTGTGCCCAGACCTGTGGCCAGCTCCGTGGCACTGCAGCCCTTGACTGTAGCTGTGAGTGTTTCAGGAAGTTCACAAACACTGCAGAGACCAGTTGCTGGATGTTTGTCAACACAGCAGATGCCTGCATCAAGTTCTGGGATAACACAGCCTGTTAGCAGACCTGTAACCATTCCAGTGACAACACAGCCCGTGTCAAGAAATATCACAATTCCTGTAGTGGCTCAACCTGTATCCAGGCCAGAGACTACTGCAACAGCACAGCCTGGAATACTCCATCAGGTAAATCTTTATTAATTTAAAACACAGGATGTATGATCACTTTTGAATAAATTAATGGAGAGCAAAGTCACTTAGTCTAGTGCTTTAAAGATCTGGACTATAGACTGGCATTATGTAAGCTGTAAAGATTCCAGGACCATAACCTTGAACTGGTAAATTAAAATATATGTTTGGAAATAGAGATTTGGAAGACTCAAAGATGATAGCTTTAGTGAGAGTAAAATGGCATTAAATGAAAATCCTAGACACTAGAGAAATTAGTGCTGTTTAGATTCTTTATGTTCTGTGGAGAAGTGATGCAAAGTCATTCTCTGTATTTTGCAAATTTGTTTGCTTAGAGACGAATTCTCTGCATTGATAAATAATTACATTTTAAAATAGTTTTTATTTAGTGTGTGAAGCACCTTTGGGGGTTTTTCATCTTTTAACTGTGCCTTGCATTGTGATTTTTGATTCTTTAAGAGAATGCTGGAGTAGTAGTTCCTTAGTAGGTTTTTCTTTTTCATTCATGTGGCACATGAATGAAAACATGGTGAAACAATAGTATGGTAAAGAGGTTTAGGCAACCAAAAATTGCATGATCTGCAGGTGAAGCAATTTGACAACATATTTCTTTTGCTTGAAAAGCCTAAGGGATTTGTGCATGTAGATCATGTGTCATAGACCTTCTGGATTGCCACAGAACCCCAAAATTTTGTCATGAGGGAGTTGACTTAGATGCTGTTTTGTTGCCTTAGCTGTTGGACATATATGAGAGAGAAAGTTTACCTCATACAAGTGTGGAATTTTAATCCTCATTCTATGATGCAATACCTTCACTGAAAATCATTTATGCTGAAACGGTTCAGACCATGTGTAGCTATAATATTAGCTACTATTGTCAGGTTAAAATGAAGCCTGACAGTATGCACCATCTCCATTGGCCATGCAAATACACATACCTGAGGTTGTTTCAGTCATTAGTCTTCTGGTGTAAATAAAAATCATGCAGCCTAATGGATTCTGCATTTGCAGACCTGGGCAATGAACAGAAAAAGTCTGAATGAACAGAGTTAATTCGGCCATTAAAACATGAGGATTGGAATTGGGTGTTCTTAAGACTTGTGGCTAAATAATTGCTGATGAGAGGCTGTATTTTAAGAAAAACAGAATTAAAACAAAGCAATGTAATCATTGCCTATCAGCTGGTTAGCTGAATCTTTGGCAAATTCAGTAGGAAAAATACTTACACTTTCCAATTTTGAAACTTCAGCATTTGATTGATAGTTTGCAGAGAGAAATTGTGGGTGTGTCTGGTGAAGAGGGTTAGCTAAATTAGCCTGTCACTGTTAAGAAGGCCTAAGAAATTACATAATTAAAAGTCCAGATATCAGTAGGATATCTAGATTTGCTTCTTTAGTCATCCTAAATCTTTCTTTAGGAAGGCAGGAGAGATTAGTAGGGAAAGTTTGCTACTTTACTTAATGTGTAGACATATTTCAAGTCTGTTAAGTTTTCTATACATTTACTGATGACATAGTATGCTTTATTAAATCCTCTAAAGGTGTGCTAGTATGTCCTGCAGAATCTTTACTGCCAAAGAAAGCCCTCTCCTTGACTTCCCTCACACACAGGCTCATGTTTTTGTTCTAACAGACATAGCTGGTAGGGGCTTCTACATTGTTTTTATGGCAAAACCTCTGAGTAAACAGAGCTAGGAAAGCTGAACTTTTCCACAGAGTATATATAAGATGCATGTAACTCATCAAGACAGTGATTTCCTTTAAAGAAAGCATGCAGAATGCACTTCTTTTAGTGAGACTTCTTACTCATTCATTGAGTTTATTTATGTTGGAGATGAGACTTTAGTTAAGTATTTATAGTATTACTTTGTCAAACAACCTTTGCAGGTTGTTTTTCCGTGACAGTGTAGAGAAACACCTATTGGAAGAATCTGTGGCCTGAAATAGGGTATGGAAAAGGTTCTCTGTTCCAGATTACACTGATGTGCTTTAGAAAGTAATACATCCTTGTCTTCTGGGATATCCAGTGCAGATTCTGTGGTCTCTTAAAGCTTCCACTGTTTGTTGAAATTATGGTCTTACACGGTTTCATTACAATGTTGACATTTTGATCGTGGTTTTCATGAGCCCTTCAGTTTTTTTTTTAAGCTGTCATAAATGTAACATCCTATTCTTTGGATGTGAAGAAATTCTTGAATACCTTTACGAAGAGTTTTCTGTTTGCATTTTTTTTTTCCTTGCTTAAGATGCGGTGCATCTTCCATATCTTGAGCTTAACTTTTCTAGATTCAGAACTGTATTTTCAGTTCCAGCATAATCTAGAATTTGTTTTCTTGTTTATATTGTTGTTACTACTTGATGATGTTACACCTTTTATGGAGGAAGAAGCTTGTCTAATGGGCATTTTTTTTTAAGAGAGGCGCTATAATTTAGTGTCTCGGGCAAAGTTCTGTGATTTTTAATCACTCCTGCCACATGATGTCATTTGCTGTTCTTAATGTTATATGTGTGCTACCTGTATTTTGGCTCATGTCCCTAGTTTGAATTTTCTTCATTCAAGAGCTCCTTAGGGTTTTTAGATTCCTCAGCCACTCCTCATCTAGTGTGTATTTCACTGGGGGCTGCTGTTTTATAGTGATTGTCTGCCTTGGGCTTTCTGTGCCATTTTTGTTCACACTTGTTCTTCCCAACTTGATTCTACCTAAGTGGCAAAACCTTCAAATAAGATTTTCTGGGAAGTATTTGACATTTGGACCTTCAGCTTCCAGGTGTTGAAAGTCACCTTTGAAAATACCACGTTGTGAAGATCACTGTGAGGTAAAACTAGGCACTGACTGGGCCCCTTTTTATCTGGATGTCCTTCAGAGTGCCTTTGCATTCAAAATACACTGCAATGCTTCATAATCTCAGGATGTCAAAAGATTTTTTTCTGTGGGCAGTGGTTACTTTTGATCACCTGCTGGGTTGAAATACATACTTCCTTGATTTCTTAATAGGTCTATAATTTGCCTCTTGTCAATGGACATTATTCCAGTTTTATCATTTATCATTGAAATAACCCTTTCCAATCATGAGCTTGATTCACTGACTTCCTAAGTCAGTCCATCTATTTTTTGTGTTGTTACTGTACTACATACTGTGTACTAACTGCTGTGCAGTTCCAAAAATTCAGAATTGATTTTTATTTCAGTCATACAGTTTACAGCAATTTCAATTCAGTCAGAGCTAGTGTTGTGTTTTATAGCATAGGACTGTCCTCTTCTTTAAGAAAAATTTGTCCTTAGCAGTGATGTTGTGTAATTCAGTGCTCTCCACTAAGCCATAGCAAATTCTGTCTTTCCCTTACTTACTAGGCACTTTGCTCAGTCAGTGTGACTCAGGTTCTGGTTGTTCCTGGGTAATTTTGAGGCAACAAAGGTCCAGTACTATGCATTGTAATTTTTCAGGGTAGGTTTAGTTACTGATTGCCATATAGGCTTCCACAGTTGAAAATCTAGGGTGCAGGCTACTAACCCAATATTGTCACTAGTCCCTTAGAAAGCTAAAAGTAATGATCTAATACTTCTCTTTGCTTGAGGCCTAGGAAATTAACTTACAAAGATGTAGGGTTTTGCCTTTTTGCATCTGAGAGCACCTATACATATTAGTCTGATTTCTTTTTTGTTTCAACAGTGTGGTGAAGCTGTTTTGTTTTGGGTTTTTTAAACATTTTTGTTTTCTAAAGCATTGGACAATATTGGGGGGGTTGTATGTAAAATGACAGAGCCAAATTACATTAAAATAGTACCTGTCAACAGAAAAGGACTTTTTGAAAATTAGGCAATGGAATTTTCAGTGTATGTTACTACATTTTTTTGCTTGCTGGATATATTTAGTGTATACTGGGGAGATGTATCCATGCCATCAAAATACCCAAACTATCATCTTGTTGAATATTAAAATATTGGCAGGACATAAAAATAAAGAAACTACAGACTAGTAAGAGAGGCCGTGTTTGTATGTAGCTTTTGTATTGGCCACGTTTCAAATACAAATGGTGTGCACAGGGCTCTGCACTCAGAGCCTGCCCCAGGTTTATCCCCTGAGCATTAGTTGTGCTTGAGGTGTGGCCTGCAGGCTGAGGTGCTTTGGTGTCCTTTCACTGGCTCTTCTGAAACGGCTGTGATTACAGTGACACCTGCTCTGTTGTGACTGCAGCTCATGTAGCTGTTACTCATAGCAAATACAGCAGGGAAATTCAGTAACTATTTCCACAGCTACTCCTGAACATCCATCTTTGATTAGAGTGGATTAGATGACTCACCAGAAGAAAGAGTGGTTCTTTATTAAGGTCCTAAAAGGCCTTCATTTAAGGAGAGGTACAATAAAAAGGATGGGGAGCAGCATCTTCCTTTTTGTTCTGGTATTTAGTCCTAAACCAGGTTACTCTACCTGTTTATATACTTGTGCTCCTTTAGATTTCTTTCCATCAAGTTTGGTTTACATGGTGGTAGTTAAAGATGTGGTAACTTCCCCAGGGATGTTTTCAAATAAGTAGCACAATTGTGAATGGGAAGCAGTTTGTGAGCTTGATCTTTTCAGCAAAATTTATTTTGGCCTTGTCTCATGGATACACTGATGACAACGTCTCTGTATGTGTATTGAGTGTTTTTTAAAATTTATTTCTTTTATTTTAGGAAGATGGCCCTACTTTTGTCAATTCTTTGTTTCACAATACAGTTTGATGAAGTGTAACCATTTCAATTATTTCAGAGTTGAAATTGCCAATACTTTTCCTTTTCTACCTTAGTGTTAAAATTAAACCTAACTTTACTATGTTTTTTTCTTAATTGCTTTTTGCTATTCCTGAAAATATTTCATGTTTGAGGTTGTGCAAGGATGAATGGCCTATTAAAATGTGAACAGTATTGATGAATCTTGAAAAATGATTCTCCTACCTCACCCTCTTAACTTTGGATATTTGTAAAGATCAATAAATGTCATGTTTTTTTCCTGTTTTAGTAACAGTGGAACTGTTACTACTGTTACAGATCAGTGGAACTGTTTTGTTTCAACAGTTTTCAATGCTAGAGACCAGAAATTTGGACTGTTTAGTTTTTTAGGTTATGTGTACTACATGTACTAAAGGGCAAACTTTTTAAACTGAAGGGTGAAAGAATACCTGTATGTGGAGATGCACAAAACTTAATTTAACAAGGTTCTTGGAAGCATGAACCAACTTTTAGGTTAGCTGGGCTTTGAAAAGAGGGTGTGATTATATTATTTTCAGAAATTTTTCCAAAGCTATTCTACAGAAAAGAAAAAAACCCCTGATGATATCAGGAATTAGTGCCCTTCCCAGTCAAGATGCTATTGATGCCCCTTACTTCCATTAAAGCTTGAGTGCTTAGTGGAATTTATTCTTATACTATCTTGCTTTGAGAAGCTTCTACTTGCTACAAGTTTGTGCTACTTTTGAGTTGTGTTTTTTTATCTTGTAAGATGCATCAAGATATTATGCAGGAGTAACAAGCTAATGCCTGAGTTTAGGTGGAAGGAAGAAAGTGTTTGGGTTTTTTTAAAATAACAAATATAATTTGAAACATCAGATTTTTTTGAACAAAAGCATTTACAATTAGCAATTCAAACAGATTAGTGATGTTTCATTAAATGGTCTTTCCCAGGTTTTAGGATTGTTTTTAATATTCCGAATACACTGCTATAAAAACTAACAAGCACTAATATGAATTGAAACCTTATTAAAATGTCAAAATAAATCATTTTGTGGAGATTGTAATGAGCTTGATTTTCAGTCGAGTACTTCTGAGTACTTATAAGCAATCATATGTTTTTAAAATAAACCCTTTGAAGCCTGCAAGTAAAAAAAAATATTAAACCTCAAATTTCTTTTCCCTCTTGAAAATATCTTATTAGGATTATATTATGGATTCTCCACCAGATGCACCAGATAATACATCTGGTTTACTGTTTGGTGTGAGACAGAACTCGGGAGTTCCACAGTACCAGACTGGGCCAGCAGTGAATGTAACAGGTGGGTATAACTGTAGTAGTTGATAAGAGAAAGAAACAATCTAATGTCGTTTAACTCGAGTGCAGATGTTTGGGTTATAACTTAAATAGGATTTCTAGAATATAGTATAGCTACTTTTTTCTTCCCCCTGTACATAACACTGTATAACGTTCAATGAAATAAACTTTGGAGTCTTGTGTTGTCAGACATTGCTTTTCAGTGCATTAGATGGACTATAAAATCAACTGATGTTTTCTTATAATGCTCCTTTAGATGGGAAAAAGCATTGCCAGATCCACTGTGTGTTTATTGACTGGTAAAGGTTTGTTTTCAGTTTACTCATCACTCTTTGGCCAGTGGGAATAGGAAAAGGCTGTTAGCCAAAGAGGGGCTGTGAACAGTACCTGAAGAACTGAGTTTGTACAATGGATTCCCTGTGGTGATGATCTTGGTTTTCTGACTGCTGTACCCAGAAGTTGGCATAGGTGGGATCAAAAGGATCATTCCAGAAAAGGAAGGGAAGGGAGAGAGTGTGTAATTTGACAACAATACCCTTTTTTTAACTAGCTTTTCAGCAGTAAATATTTAATCTACTTAAAAATAAGCTAAAAAGCACCTTTTTTGTGTGTGTGTCACAGCAGATAAAGTAGATTTGAAACATGCAGTGTATTTAGTCTTAAGAAGGATATAACTTGGGACTTCCCTCCTCCTTTCTGAAGGATTGTACTTTTGTAATAACTGACCAGAATCCCACTATTCTGTCTCGAAGTTATGGGTGACAATGACTTCTAATTGTTCCCTGAGGTAACAGGTTAAGTACAGTGACTGGCATGGCTGGTCATGCTAAGAAGATAGGACAGAGGGATAGCTAGTTTGCTCAGCTTCATGTGATGATTCTGCATTTTTAGTTTAGGTACTCACTCCAGAAATGTGTCAGTGAAGGGTTAGCAGTGTATTTTCTTGCTTGTGTCCAGCCATTCTGTTGATGTCATTTGTGTCTTGGGTTAAATAGCTTTTTGTCAAGTAAGGAAATGGTTTGTTTTTTGCAAATGGTTCAGTATTCCAGCCCTTGTTCTCCAAAGGACAAGTATAAAGTTTAAGTGTGGGTTTGCTTTTTTTAACTTTGGAGACTTCCTTGCTTACTTTGAAATTACTTGTAGTGGTCTCTCACCGAGAAAAAATAAAATGCTGAAAAGCCCTGAGGGCTGCAATTCAAAGCATTTTAAATGTGCCATACTTAGTCTATGTTTATTTCTGTAAGATGGCAGTAGAATTTGAAAATTAAAATAAAAATTTTATTATTGTGGGTTGAAGCATGAATATTTTTGACAAAGAAGGCAAACTTAAGATACATTTCACTTTGCAGAGAGGAAGTGTCTGTGTATTTTGTGGTTTGACTTGCTTGATGAGGCCATGTAATGAGATTAAATTCACATTCATGTATGCCAAAGCCTACTTGCCTGCATTGGTGCTGTGCTTCCTTAATTCATATACAGCACTGTGGGCACAAGACATTCTGGAATATGGTATTTAACAGCAGAATCCTTTTGGGAGCTAACCTTTGATATTCTTTGATATTCTACAATATAACTCATGCACATGGATCATGACAGACATTTTTTAGCTCAGTTTAGCATAAGTACTTATTTCTGAGGTCTAAGCAGGCAAATGGCAGGTTGCTGATGGACACTAACCAAGCATCTTCTTAGGCTGCTACACGTTTGGGTAAATACCTTGGTAACTCTTCCATGCAGGTTGGATGGCACTGGGCATGTGTGTAAAATGTAGCCTGCTTTCTGAGAATATTGTGAGAACATTCTCCCACAAACTACACCCACTTGGAGGAACGAGAAAACTGCCAGGACTGAAAGACCTGTTGTGTGGAGTTGACTGGACTGCATCCATGAATCCATAGCTTCAGATTCATGGATAGTGCACTGAGAGTCCCTGAAGCAGTTTGGCTTTCACGTATCTCTTCTGTTTCCACAGTACATTTGGTGCTTTTATTCTAGGTTACTGTTCCTGATGTCTTTTTCCATCTTATAAAATCAGGCCCAGCCAGCACAGACGTGAAGAGCAGCATTAAGGTTTTGACAGTGGTGGTGTGTGTTCAGAAACCTGTCAGCCAGGAGGTGCTGCAGCCAGTGTACTTTGCTCCTTCCTTGCCACTATGGATTGTGTGTATGAGCATAGCCAACTCCTGGGTAGCAGCTGCAGAAGTGGTTACTAATAGCACAAGTGACCAAACAAGAGTCATTTGGCTGCTGCTTTTCCCTGCTGTCCTGAGTACTTGGAGTCCCTGTGACCTGCTGTGTAGAGAACTGGACAAACTAGCCTGGAAGGTGGATGATTCAAGGAGTTCTTATGTCCACACTTCAGCTGAAAGAGGCACTTTCATGATAAAAGGTGTCAATCTGATTTAGACCAGCAAAATATTAAATAATACTTGGAGTTGGTGTGATTAGTTTTCCAAATAGGCCTATTTTTTTTTACGTCAACAAAGAACAGAACTAAAATGCAAACCTATGTGTTCTCCTGGTATTATTACAGTTCTTCTGAAAGAGAATTTACTAACTAGAGTGTATAGACTAAGACTACTCATCTTTATAAATATATAAAATAGTCTTGAAAATTTTTATCACAGATGTGTTAAGTTTTAAAAGTTGGAATTATGAACAGTTTTTTTAACATGAAAATAGTCCTTGTTTCCAAATTGGGGTTTCTGCAGTCAAATAAAATACATCACTGAAGATCCTTGTCAACTCAGTCAGACCTTGTGTCTTTTCCCTGGCCGTCATTGCACAGCTACACATAGTTTAAAATAAAGCAGCAACAGTTCCTGCTGTAGGTTGATGGTTAGATGCTCAAATAACTTCAGTGATACAGAGGAATGCTAAGGTCACACCAGCTCTGGAAGGCTGTGCTGAGCATGACATGTGTCAATGTAAGCAGCTCATATACCTAACATGGTGAATGTAAGTAAATTAAACCCCCCTAGGAAGCAGTAGCATCTAATTAATGACCTGATCATTTTGTGAATGTGTGAATGAATGCACCTTAGGCAAACAATGCATAGAGTGAGACATTTGAGCTTAATGTGTTAATTGGTGTCAAAAAGAAAGTAAGGTGTACTAAAAAGGAGACTGTTAGGATGTTGAGGTATCTCTATATCAAGTGAATTATGTTTTCCCATGTATGAGGCACAGTGTGGCAAATTCTCCAAGGTGTTCATCAGCATTCCCTGCTGCTAGTCTGCCTATGTGCATTCAATGGGAGATTCTCTAGACTGTTGGCTAAGTTTAGATGGTTCCCACTGAGTAAACACAATTATGGGTACCAGAGGGCTGTTTTGTTTCTTCTCAGAAGTTTGAGTAATTTGTTGTGACACAAGGTATGTCTGCTTGTTGAGCTTCTTGCTATGCCCTGAGAAAACACCGAAGCAGTTGTGCCGTTTTGGGGGGAATATACCAGAACATCCTTAGCTTGGATCATTGTGTCCAGAACTGAAGCCTTTGACATTTTTTATTACAGTCTTATTAAGGCTTTTTGCAGTCTGTCATTGTTACAGGTTTACAAGACCCATGCTGGGGCTTCAGACTTCTTTGTTTGTAGCTGTGTCTTTCAGGTCTACTTGAGGACTGATCTCTGGATTGAGTCCATATCATCAAGGGTCATCTTACAGTGACAGAGACATGAGTTCTGACAAGATGCAGCCAAGTGTTTGTTAATCAGCATTTAATTGGGCATGTTAATCAACCACTGAACCTCCCAATTTCAATGTTGTTGGGGGATTTTTTTGTGGTGGAGTGTTTTGGGGTTTTTTTGGTGGGATTTTTGGGGGGTTTTATGTGATTTTTTTTTTGGTGTTGGTTATGTTTGGCTTTTGTTTGTTGTAGGTTTTTTGTTTTGTTGTTTTTTGGGGGGAATATTTTCGTTTGTTCATTTTTAGTGATTTTCTTCAGAAGAAATACTGCAAACCGTAAGGACATGTAATATTCTTTCAGAAGAAGAGAGCAGATAGATGTGCTGTGCTTGGTCGTTAGACCTTACAACACTTTTTTCATTTTGCATGCAAACTGATGTTTACAAAGTTATATAACAAACTAAAACAGCATTAACACAGAACCAAAAAAAACCCAAGGAGAGGTATTTCTCATCAGAAGTGCAGAGTTGGTTCTAAATAGCGGGCATTGCAGAAACCATCTGCTTAGCTTAACTTTATTACTGTGAACTCACCTTGTCTCAGATTAGGGTGGATCAAAATGTGAAAAGTAGGCCAAATGAGTTCAGGTGGCTGTAGTATGATTTATTGGGGTTTCAGAGGTGGGTCTGTATCTCTTGTGTTTGCCCTTTCCTGCTTCATTGGCCTGGGCCTTCAGTCTGAGTTGGATGTTTTCTTAACTTCAGTGTGGCATATTAGTTTAGGAAAGACTTAAAACTGCTTTGTGTGGACTCTAAATCACAGTCATCACTAATGTGTTCTAATTACTGGGAAAAAAATGAGGTTCTTTAATTTAAAGAGCTGTAGGTCAAATGAGAGTGGTTTTGTATCTAAACCTCCTTCTGCTTCTGAAGGCGACAGTGTAAGTCCAAAACAAGCCAAGCTTAGTCAGTGCTTGAGATCAGTGCTAGAAGCAGCTTGGCTGTTTGACCTACAGGTGACACAGTTACACAGGGACAAAAGGGATGGTCCAACAGTAGGGAGATGGAATGGTGTAGCTGGCAGTCCTGCCTCTGTGTCATGGAAAAAGCTAACAAACACATCTGTAGTGCTTCAGTTGGTCAGGATTGTTAATGCTCTTAAGGCAGTGTAAGTAAGTAACTCTAATTAACTGTTCTTATGCTGTAAAATAAAAATAGCTATTCTATGCAAGAATTTATATGCCTTTACAAATTAATTTACCTGAGGTTATTACCTATTCTAGTTTTAGGCCTTTATTGTTTAGTAGCTAGGTTTGAATTCTTTAGAGCAATAATTAGTCATTCAAAGACAGGTGATAAAAATAAATGTCCCTGACCTTATTCTCTTAATTTAGATTTTCTATGTCAAAGAAGGGAGTAGGGGGTTCCAACTTCAAAGGACAACCAACCAGAAAATCAAGACTGAAAGAATTCTTAATTCTATGACTGCTGAATTAATGAACTAATTCTGATTAGATGAAGGGGGAAAATCATTTTAGCAATGCCAGGCAAGGCAGTAACAACTTGGATTGTGGAATCTCCATCCTTGAGATATTCAGAAGTTGACTAGACATAGCTCTGAGTATAAGATTAGACTTGCTTTGAGAAGTTGCACAAGGTCCAAGCTAAGTTATTTTGTGATTTTGTACTTTGACTAATTATTGTAATGTGTGTTCTGCAGTTCCCCCCCACCCCGGTTTTTTTTTTTTTTTTTTTTTTTTTTTATTACGCGTTTTNTTTTTTTTTTTTTTTTTCCGTAGCAGTCTTTCTGATACAGTTCAAAATATTAGTGAGAGGGAAGAAGGTCTAGTTCAAAGAAAGGATGTTATTGGAAAGATTTTTCCTTCCCTGCAAGAAGTGTTAGTATGGCTGTTTAAGAATATTAACTATTAGGTGCATTTTTGTCCTGAGCCAAAAAGTGCTTTCTAGTGATTGCAATAGGCCAGGATTTATTCTTGACTTTGAGACATTTCCAAGACATTCTCTGTTCTATAATGTTAAAATGATTGTTTGAAATAATTTCAGATTTGGGTTTTTTGCATGTCTTATTTAGAGCTCATTTGCTCTTTCCAGCAATCAGAAGGATGTGACTATAGCATGAACATTGCAGCAAAAATATTTCCTCCACCCTCTTTTGGGTGAAATAGATTTTGTGCTGCAGCCTATAATAAAAAAAGATAACTGAAGAATCTTGCTAAATTCAGTGAAAAGGACAAGTCGATCATACTCACTGAGAACCTTATTTTGCTGAGTTTGTCTCTAAGCCATCCCATGCTGGCATAGCAATTTCTAATCTGTCACAGAATCCAGCACTGAAGCACTGCAGAACACAAGGTTTTGCTGCAGGACTGGTTTTCTTCAACTCAGTTTGCACTTAGCTGTGATGTGTCAACTTGTTTTACCAACTGTAAGAGTGAAGACTTGCAGCACTGTTTTGTGGTACATCTTTTATGTGGCCGTCCACTGATGTGAAGGACTTTGTTTAATAATGATTCTTAGCAAAACAGTTGTCTTAAGGAAAACTATTGTTTATTTATGGTCTAGACAGGACTATTTTTGTGTAAAAATGTATAACACTGTTACATGGTCATCTCTTAACTCATAAACTTACTCATTCCCTTATATTTATGTTTTTGGTTTTGTTACATCTTTTCATAGTCCTGGCAGGGAACAGTTGACTCTACTGTTGAGATGTTATTTCCTGTGTTTAACTTCTAAACTTCTTAGTATGGACAACTCCAGATTTGTAAATGACTTGAGAATTCAAGAGAATTTCTTCTGGAAAAGGAGCTCTTGCTCTGATCTTTTTTGACAGTTTGGAGAAAACTCAAAACTTGAGTTTATTCATTAAAGTTTAATGCAAGGCTTTAATATCTCTCTTTTGCTCAAAAGGTATTAATCATTTATTTTGATAAGAGAAGCATTATTTCCTTTAATTACTGGGAGTAATTATTAATTTAGAGGATTTATTCTCTAGATTCTCCAAAGACTCCTTTGCTTAACAGAAATAATGCATTTGAATAAGCTTAGATTCTAACAAATCTCCAGAGAGAAATAGCCTCATCATTAAGAACCAAATGGAGAAATTCCTTTCCATAACCACTTATCTGAACCCTGTTGTGATGATGATCAGGTTGTGGCAGAAAACAGGCTTTACATGTGTGTTTGAAAAGTCTGTGTAACAAAAACATCAGAAATCTGTCCTGTCCAGAATAGGGTGTACTGGTAGTGCACAGAAGGAATGCTTTCTCCCTATCATGCTGCCTTCATCCCCTCACATGTTTTTTTCCTTGTTTGTTGATAAGATTTTTGTAAAATCTGCTTATCAGTCTATGTCAAACAGATCAAACTCCAAGTCAGGAGTTTGCTTTTGAGAAAAAGGAAGAATAGTTAAAAGATGCATGCAAAGCCTTGCTTATGGTTACTACAGCTTCCTTGATGGTATTAGTTTTCATTTGAAATAGCATATTTTACAAGAATATTACTACTGTTACTAAATTGAGTATTTTGCTTGAGAATTCTGAGTCTTAATGTGTTTTAAATTTTACAGGGACTAATGCTGACTCCTGCGCCATTAAAAATGGAGGACCTTTTCCACGGGCTTGTCCAAAATGTAATATACATTTCAATCTTATGGATCCTCTAAAAAATCATATGAAGGTAAAATATTTTGGAGCTGGTAAGCATTAGAACAAACTTTGTGGGCTTCTCTTTGGTTATGGAAGAGTGCAATGGTTTGATAGGAAGCTAGTTTGGCTTCTGTCTGCTATCAACCAGAGCCAAATGCTCCAAGTCTCACGGTCATGGAGCGCCAGACAGGAGCAGGGGAGCTCTAAATCTTGCTGCTTTTTGCCTCATGTTTCCAAAGTGCTGGAGGTGTCTCTGAGAGTAGGCAGCCAGGTGACCCACATGTATATAAGATTGCAGCTGACACAAAGATGACAATGTAAACTTAGCTGTTTTATCTTGATGTATCACTTGGTACAGCTAGATAAAAATACTTGATACTTAATAGATAAAAAGGTTTTTAAACTGTGGAGAAAAAATTCATTTGTAGTTCATACTTAAGCACTGTGGTAATCAAAACTCTCAGAAACTGAGCATCACTTCATCTGATTGTAAAACTACTTACTACTATTTCTGGAAACATTGTTTCCTGGAAAATGTTTATCATTTGGCAAAGGTCCTCACAATTCTCAGGCATATGTATTTTGTTTCAGGAACAGAGAAGTGGCTTTGCAGTCTGTATACAATGTGACTGTCCAAAACAAAAAAAGAGTATCAGCTGCTGTGTAACACAAATTTGTGAGAATCTGAGTTACTCTTCTCACAGATGGTTCTGATTTACAGGGTTACAGTACCCTAAACAGTAATTGCTATCTCTTTCAGATAGCAGTGCAAAAAGCCACGAGTTTTATATTTTTCTAATTATTATTTGTACAGAATAGCTTTTGCCCTGAGTAAGTTAGCTGAAGGAAGAACATTAAAGAAGTGTGTTTATTTAGGATACTGGGTTACAATCCATAGCAGGAAATTACTCCTTACTAGTAGGCTTACGGAAGGTAGTCCTGCATGGTAAGAACTATTATTCTGCAGGAGAAAAATTTGTCCTCTGAAACACTCTAATTTTGTTGGAAACTTCATAGCATCTTCTTTATGAATTATGTTGCACTTTTTAAGTGGTAAGTTTCATGAGATGGCTCTTGGGCTAAGCATTCTTTATGCATATTTCAACATAAAGAACTTGAACAGTGTCTGTTACTCAGAATTACGATTTTTTTAGTAATGCTAAAAACAACTTTTGAGGGTTTCAGCATACATTCTTCCCTAAGAAATAGAGGACAAAACTTCCCATTAAGTTCTTAATAAACTTATGCTTGTGAGCAAAATACTTAATGAAACTGGCTTTTTTTCTTTTTATTAAATGTAAATGAAATAGAAATCTTTTGCAAGAATAAGGCAACGCTAATACTGTTTTCTTGATTAAATTTGTCTTACATGAACCTATGAGAATCTTCCTCTTCAATTTTATAATATGTAGTGTTTTATTATTTAAACACCAGTTAAGGATGAGTCACTGTTCCAAGTTGAATATGACTAAGATCAGTGTATCCATCTTTGCATCTAACTCTTATTAGTGCCTTCAATTTTTGAAATGCTGTTCTCATTGATGCAGTTTGGTGACACTCATACCCTTGTTTCTCTCTGTCTCATCTCTTCTCCCTGTTTGCATCCAGTATTGTTGTCCAGATATGGTAAATAACTTGTTCCCAGGAGTGGTCAAAACAGAGTGTTTGAGCACAAGCAGCAAGCCCACTGAGTCTGAGAAAGGAAAACTGATTATGTTAGTTAATGACTTTTATTATGGGAAGGATGAAGGTGACCTCGAGCAGGTACAACAGGAGCAGAAGACTCATACGACGTTTAAATGCATCAGTTGTCTCAAAGTTCTTAAAAATAACATAAGGTATTTGAACTCATTTCCTTAATTATTAGCTAAACACATACAATCCATAGTAGTCTCATGTATTGAAGTTTTGTGTCTCTGGAGTAGAGTTCCTTTTGTACCGAAAACTGGTAATATTGGGTGACTAAACAGAAATTGAATTTGGTTTTGCTTTCCATGTATGGCCATAACTTGAAACCTTTTAGAGATTAGAGTATGAATTTTAGTGGTGTCTAACATAAGCAGAGAGTTTTGATAAGAGCAGTTGTAGGACTTTGGGGTTAAAAAGGGCAGCACAAAGGATTTTACAGTTTGCCATCTGGATTGATGGCGGTATTGGTAGATGCAAGTGTTAATTCCCTTTAGGGACAAATAATGACTAATAGTCAGTAGTTCACTTATGTAACATCTGTTATTTTGTTGGAGTAATTTTACTTCCAAATGCTGATAAAACCCCAGTAAGCTGTTTTAGTAGGTAGACAAGTTTGTCATCGTTCCTTTGGAAGTTAAGGTCACTGAACTTTTTTACATGCGCTCTTCAAGGGAAGCTGAAGTAGCAGAATGTAAAAATTGAAAAATGGACTATTGTTTCAAAGGGCAAAGTCTGCAAGTTAAAATGAGCAGGTTTATGCTAACATTAGACACATATTATTGAAAAAAACAAGTTTTCTGTAATTAAAACAATGACATTTGGTATTAATCATTAAATAGGCACTGTTTTCTACTCAGCATTATAAGCAATGGGTGCTGTGGTACCTGTGTGTTCCACAGCAAGTCATTAAAAATGTACGAGCCTTTTTCTTAAATTTCTGTAGCATTGACTTTAACCATATTAATTTTGACTGTAACCTTGTAGATTTATTCTATAATTCTATAACTTTAAAATTTTTATTCTAAGGTGTATTTTGTACCTTTATATATAGTGGACAGAAGAAATATATCTTACATTCTTAATCCAAGTACAAGTTTTTTGACTGAAATTCAAAAAAGCAGGAAGTGATTCATTATGGTAATCCCCTGATTTCTTTAAAAGATCTGTGGTTGAACATACCATTGCAATAATTTTCTGTTAAGGCATAATGCAGTAATAGTGTTGGTTTCTTTAATCTGCTTAGAAAACTGGATAGACTCAGTTGACTCTTTTCTGGTTTTCTTGTTTCTGTTTTTTAAGCAACTGCATGATAGTACAAGTTTGAGCTCTAGAGACTATTCTCCTTGCTCATTTGTTTTTTCCACTTCTAATGTCTGCATTCCTTTTGTGACTTCTGTTTAATAGTTCCTCTGGCTGTACTGAAATCAAGTGCATTCAAAACAGGAATTTGGGAAGTTGAACTGTAGTGGGTTTGCAGCTAACCTGTCCTTGCTCTGTCATGAGTGCCTGAACTTCTCAGCCAGAATAGGTTCCTACTTTAGATAGGTGAACAGCTAAATGAGGAAAAGCTGGTAACTTTAAGTAGTACCATACCAGTTTCTCCCACTCTTTTGATGTTGGCTACATTTTTGATAACTGTCCTTCAGAATTCAGTGTCAGGCCTAAACGCATTAGACAAAGGACGGCCTGAAATGTCCGTGAACTCCTGACACAGCATGAAGCAGTCGTGTCCAAGTTTCTGATACATTCTTGCTACTTAATAGTTTTCAGCAGAGCTGAAGTTACATGTGTTTCAGAATGGGGCGTTGAGATTGCTGGTGGAGAATAAAGTGTGAACAATTGGTGCGTTGTCTTCACTTACTTCCTTATATTTCAAGGCAAGAATCTAAGCAGACATGAGAAATATAGTAGATTGTTTAGTCTTAGAGCATGTTTTGGACTTAATATGTGTTCCTTAATGTCAAGATTTCTAGTTGGCTTCAAATTTGTTGCCTGTTTTTTAGCAAACACTTTTTTTTTTTTAATTGAGAAGCCCTTACAGAGTAAAATGTCTAAAGAATCCTGTACATCTGGCATGTGATATGTATAGGGAATGTTAAAACGTAGTTTGTTGCACCTGTTCACTATAATTTAAAGGTTTATGAACCACATGAAACATCACTTGGAGCTTGAGAAGCAAAGCAATGAAAGCTGGGAAAGCCACACCACCTGCCAGCACTGTTACCGACAGTTCCCCACGCCGTTCCAGCTGCAGTGCCACATCGAGAGCACGCACACGCCTTACGAGTCCTCCAGTGAGTTGGATCCTATTGCTGATGTTTTTCTAAGCCAACATTTTTAGAAATGTCACAACTTTTATTTTCTGGATTGTAATTTCAGAATAAAGCTGTTGTACTTGAATAACAATAGTCTTGATCTTTAATCTAGGAACAGAGCACTTTTTTTTTCTTTTGAGAGCAATATATGTGCAATCAAATATTTTTTAAAATATTGGGTTTTTTTCTTGCATTTTTTGTTCATTTATTTGTTTTTAATTGTAAGCTTTACTTTAAGACCTCATGTTTAGGGCACTTGCCTTCCTGGCTTTCTGAAACTGTACAGGGCATTTCTTCTAAAGAGTAGAATAATCATTAGATTGCTTTGCCTTCAGTAATGTATACATTTCACATATATACACATATGTATTATGATTTATGTACATATGACCCCAATCAAATTTTTACTTTTTTCTTGTTTTTCACTTTTTCTAGCGATTTGTAAGATCTGTGAATTATCATTTGACACAGAGCAAGTTCTTTTGCAACATATGAAGGACAATCATAAGCCAGGTGAAATGCCGTATGTTTGCCAGGTATCTCAGAGTGACTTTTGTATTTAGATTTCACCACTCCCCCTGTCTTCACTGTCAGTAAACTTGTAACAAAAAAGTCAAACTTCTTATTTTAGGTGTGCAACTTCAGATCCTCGGCGTTTTCAGATGTAGAAACACATTTTAGAACAGTTCATGAAAACACAAAACATTTGCTATGCCCATTTTGCCTCAAAGTTATTAAAATTGGAGCACCATATATGCACCATTACATGAGACATCAGGTAAGCAGGTGTTTTCAATCCTTAATGCTAGAAAAATGCTAAAACACATGTAAGGAATCTCCCTCTGAAAAAACAAATGTGACTGATTTGTATTTGTTACTGGGTAAGAATAGCTAATAAAAATACATTAGAAGAGTTTCGGAAGTCTTTAAGGGAATTGTTAGACTTTATCTTGTTTTTGTGTCATAGCAGCTCCCTGTTTAAAATAATTTCTGAACATCCTTGGAAGAATCTTCTTGCTGTTTGGTTTATTCAGTACATTGTAGTGATTTGATTCTGCTTTTCTTGAGGTTACTAGCAAACCTGCCACTAGTTCAAATAAAGGAAAAGATAATGAAGTCTTGTAACTGGCAATCAGATTTGTCCTTCTCTTAGTGACTGTACTGCCTTGCATTTTCAAGTATCTAATTTCAAGTATCTAAGACAGAGTATCTAGTCTTTATTATAGTGTTAGGAGTTGGTTTGGTTGATGTTTTAGGAACTGCATGAGACAAGCTAGGGCTAGAGTTTTGTTATGCCATCCATACTTACTATAAATTGTCATTTGCCTTTAAAAGAAAAAGGGAATATACCGTTGCACTAAATGCAGACTGCAATTTTTAACATGCAAAGAGAAAATGGATCACAAGACCCAGCATCACCGAACGTTTAGGAAACCCAAGCAATTGGAAGGCTTGCCTCCTGGAACAAAGGTGAGTGTTCATGCAGGAAAACTGGAGGGGACAAAGGGGGAAAAAAGTCTTGGTAGAGAAAAGAGTAGAATAGAAAGAAGTGCTTTTCTTCTTTCTTTTCCTGAACAAAGTGTTGGGGTTGTATTGTTTTGTGTGTGTTGTGTTTTGGTTTTTTTCCCCACCTTTAAAACTCTAAAAAATGCCCCTGTTTGAAGAATTACCAGGCACAATTCATGATTTCTTCCTTGTGATGCGTGGTTGTGCTTTCTGTCCCATTCTTCTGTACACCTACATACGTGCCAGTAGTCCAGCCAGAGCTGCTGCTTTCTTGAGCTGATGGTTAATTTGTCCCTTCCCATTTATGATTTCTTGTGCTGGGAGCTGCTTCAACATCATTTCTTGTGCAAGATTTTCAATTTATGGAAGGTGGTGGCAAAAAACCATACAAAAATGCAAGACCTACTTCTGCATAGAATATATATGCTTAAAAGTGTGTTCACCAGGTCTTCTTTAGGTTCAGCATTTGAAGGTCTGTGAGGTAAACTTGAGCCCTCTCAGAACTCTTACATTGTCTTTAAGTAATTTTTCCATTTCTCAAGAAGGAGCTTCTTAGACTAGGATTTTCTTGTAGATTTTGGGACTTTTTCCTGCGTTTTTTTAGTAGAGTGTTAAAATGTATGTCCTTTCAGTTGCAAGGAAGAAGAATAGTTAACATTTTGATCAGCTCTTCACTGTTGATTTGATGTAGAGTCAGGAATGGAAAATTACTTCAGTTGATGTTGGGTGTTTTGCTTGGCAGAAGGAATGTAAAGCACCAATTCTTTACTCTGTGATGATACCTCAATTTTTTAAAGATGTCAGGGTCTTCATGACTTAATAAAAGCGTAGATTACATTACAATTCATGTTAGACCTTGACAGGATGCAGATTATAATACTGAAAAATCTGGGACCAGGTTTAGAACACGAGGTGCTTCTGGTATAGGAGTATGGGTAAGAAATATAATTAAGAGTCATGTAAGTCAAAACCGTGTTTGAGAGCAGGATAAAGGAGTTTGAGAATACCAGATAAGAGGTCAGAAACCAGAATTATTCCTTGGAGTTCTAGAGTGAGGAACAAACATATCTGAAGGGAGTAGACTGGCTCATCATGAGGCAGCAAGACACAGGACTATTTTGTTAAATCCAGGCATTGATGGGATGCTTTGATATTCTTCTTAGTAGGGCTGATTGGCCTGACACTTCTTCTACATTTTTTTTTTTCATTTAAGAAAGCAGGATCTAGCCAGTTGCAGCTCTGGAAAGAAAACAATGTGTTTTGTCATGACCAGCTATTTCAACCATAACAAACTTTCTAAGTCCAGCTGGCTATTAGAGGTTAACTCTAGTCCAATGGTATCTTCAGTATTTTATATTCTTCAAAGTAATCTTTGTTCAGGGGAGTTTCTTATGCTATGATTTGTGCTGAAAAAGTGGCTTAAACTTTGAGATAAACAGAGGTGGGAACTTTGAGAGCTTAAATCTAAACAGATTTTTTTTTAATTTCATACTCACAGGTGACTATTCGAGCATCTTTGGGATCTCATCAGTCAGGATCATCAGCTACATCTTCTGTTAGTACAAGCAGTTCCACATTTCAATTATCACCTAAAGCTAAAAATACAACCACTAAAAATCATAACAAATCTAATGCAAGTAAGTCAAGAGGAAAATCAAAACAATCTACATCAAAGAAACAAAATGCATGGACAAACAGCAGAAAAAAAAAAGAACCTACAAATATAGCATTTCATAACCTAAGGTAAAATACTAGCATTAAAAATGTCTTTAAGTACGCTTTGAACATAAATAACTGATGGTTTAATGATCTTCCAGTCATTTTAATGCTGTAATACAGAAGATCTGGCACCTCAGGTTTGCCGAGAAAGCAAATGCATGAACTTCCCACTTATTGGTACTGTGGTTGTAATTCTGAATTTTCATTCATCGATTTTGGTGATGGCAGACTACTTTATGATGGAAGAACAAGTGTTCTGGAAACTTCTCTGTGCCACATTTAGAAACTTTCTCTCCAAGAAGTCTTGTCTTTTTGTTTTTTCTTTTTTGTTTTTTTGCTTTTTTTGCTTTTTTTTTTTTTTAAATTGTATTTGTTTATTTGAACCTGTTCATTAAAAGATGAAATGATATCTATTCTAGGAGATACCGCATTTTGGGGAGCTAATTAAAAAAAAGTCAAGAAAGTAAAAGCAAGCTATTGGGAGAATGCTGTCCTTATCGTCACAATTTATTGGGGTTTGCTGTCCTTATGTTACTGTTTTCATGTGTTTTATGGACTGTTGATTACACTGTGAGTGTAATTTCATTGGTTATAATGAATTAGCATTTTTCTTTGTCTAAGATGGAAGGTGTCACCCCTCCCTCACTTTGTAACTTTCTCAGTGTGTGGCTCTGGGAAAGATCCAAAAACAGCAAAACTGGGGAAGAACAGGATTATATTCTTGGTTTATAGAAGTTTCAAAGCTTGTGGATAATATTGGGGTGATAGAAAAGCCAAAGGCTTTTTCTGTGCCATGTGATGGATGGAAGTAATTATTGGGAATACTTCTCAAGTGCATAGAGACAACAGTAGCAGCTGAAGTTGGAGGTTCTCATCCACTGCATTATCTCATTTCCAGGAGTGCCCAATAACAGATGGTTACATTAACTTCCACTTTTTTATTAGGATCACAATGGAATCATAGTTCAAGTAAAAGCAAAGTTTGCTTCATTTGTGCTAGTGTAATTTCTAAGTGTTTAGCTGCTGCCTATTTAATTTGCTCATTTTTTTCCCTAGTATCGGCAGGCTTGCTACTTAAAGCAAAAAGTTTGAAATAGTTATTTTTTCTGAAAGTGTTGCTATTAACTAAAAACTTTGTTACTGTTAGGCATCGTGTGGGAACTCACAAATGCATTGAGTGTTTCTCAGAAATAAAAGATTTTGCGAGTCACTTTCCTGCTTACGTCCACTGTAGTTTGTGCAGATACAGCACCAGCTGTAGCAAAGCCTACGTGAATCACATGATGAGGTAAGAGCTCGTCAAAGTTTTTACTGGCTTAGTAAATACTTCCTAAGTTCATTTAAGGTGTGAAGTGTTTGTGAGGTGCATTTTGAACTGGGTCCTCAGACTGGCAGGGAAATGCAGAAGGTTGGATTTTTTACTTTTTAACAAAGACTTAAACTCCACATTCTTGTTTTACTTTTAAAATCCGGTGGTTGAGGCAGTTTTGTACCTTTGCTTCAGTGTTTCTATGGGCTCTTCCATAATCACTTCAGCCTGACTTGGCAAATAATGACTAATTATTGCATGTTCTCTGGGTTTCACATTGAGTGGCTCATCTGATTTTACAAGTGCTGAATGTGTAGAGGCCACAGCTATTGCTAGTGAAATCTGTGCTCAGATTTAAAGGATGTCTCAAATAGCAAAGTCAAGTGGATACTTTTCCTTACACTACTTCTGATCACCCAGAGAAATAACATCTCATTTTGTCACCAATTATGGGGCAGCGTAGTGTATTAGTGATGACAGCTGTAAAACAGCCTGTTAAGAAAAGACATGCATTTGTCTTGAGAGCCATAGAATTACACTATACAATAATTAGATACAGATATGTAGCAGTGACAGTAAAACAAAATTTTAAAAACTTCCTTGTTAATCCTGTGCCTTGAAGAAGCCAGCTGTATTGTGGAAAATAGTGAATGGGATTTTCTTTTTGAATTCACATACCTAGAAAATGCTTTGGCATTTGTGCACACTAGAATTCTTGAGTCTATGACCTAAGTTTTTAAATATACTTTATATATATTTACCTATTCATGCTAATTTCAACGCTCATAGAAGTCTTAGGCTGAAATAGTTTACATGCTTTTATGTGTGTAATCAAAAAATTTACTCTGGAGGAGGAAAGAAGTAAATTGTTCCTATTAAAAGTGCTAAGGTAAATTGTTCCTATTGTTGCCAGTGGTCTGGATGGCAGGTCAGATTCATCCATGCAGTAAAATCACCAGTCTTTTGTCCTGTGTCCCCTTGATGCACTAGTGAGAGGAGATGATGCACATCTCCTACTCTGATCCTTTGCAGCTCCTTTTTGGTGAGTGTAAGGAAAAAGTGATGGGGAGGAGGAAGATTTTCAGAGGGAGGATGTTCGTGGAGGAGCAGCCCCTGTACTCAGCTGCCTGCATGTTGTTCAGTGGGAGAGAACAGTGTTGGCAGATACTTAACCTGCATAAGAGACAACTTAGAGGTTATCTGAAAGTTTCATTTCTTGTTGAAAGCCATCTCTTTTGGAAGCACAAGTTCAGCCAAGTTTTAGCTCTTTGGTGCACTCTCTAGCTACAGCCAAGCTTCTTCAAAAGCTGAAGTGCTGATGGAAGCAATAAAAGTACGTTCTTGCAGGACTGTGCCAGTAAAGTTAAGCTTTTCACCTCCTAAACTCATTTGCAAGGGAGCCAGTGTTGTAAACTAGAGCTGAGATTCACAAGTTTGTCTGCTTTAAACAATTTCATGTTTAAGAATAATGCAGTTCAGTAACTTAGGCTGCTATTTTCATGCTTTGTCATAAGCAAATTGCAGTACCATGGCTAGTGAAGTATTCAAGGAAACCAATCTAAGTGGTAATGTTTTCATATATTTAGTTTTCACAGTGCTCGTCCAAGTAAAAGATTTTGGATCTTTAAGAAGCATTCAGAAGTGCTACGGTAATTCATCTTTTTTCAGTTACAGATCATTATATTTTCACTTTCTGATGTTGAACTGATAACTTAGTTGAGATTATAACCTCTTGAATTTCCACAATTAAGAGCAGAGCAATAAAACCATTAGCTTTTCCAATTGCATTGTTCTGGTCAGTGACAAATACTTATTTGTCCCCATTTATGAACTTGATTCTGAGCAGTTTTAAATTTTATTATTTTTTGATAATTTATAAGGTGCAAAGTGGGGAGGGGGTCAGCGAAAGAAAAAAACCAACCATCCAGAGAAACTCATGCTCTACATTTAAATTTCTGTCTAAAGTTATTATGTTCTTTGTACTGTATCCAGCATGGAGACGCCCTGCTCATTAATGGGAATTTCCTGATACTAGTTAGATAGTAGTTGCAGTAGAAAAATTAAGATTATGTTTTTGTGAATCACCTCATCTGAAGTTGATTTTTTTTTTTTTTTTACAGTCTGTCCAGTTGCTGTAAGTTAAAAATGTTCATGACCATTAATTACTCTTCCTTTTTGATTTTTATATCCTAGAGGTGTGACTGTAGTATGTCTTAACTGTGATTTCTTGGCTGATGTTTCTGGCTTGGATAACATGGCCACACATCTGAGTGAGAACCAGACTCATACTTGTCAAGTGATTGTAGAGAAAGGTGAGTGCATGTGGTGTCCTTTTATACAGTATATAAATACTTAGATGTGGATGTCTCTTGGGTTGTGAGAGTCCTATTTTTAGTTGCATTATTTCTGTACTTGCATTTAACAGTGAGTACTTCTGTGTTTCCACATGTTAAAATATTCTTAATTAAATCCTTTGTTTTTATTTTCAGTTTCCACAGATAATGCAACTGCTGCACAAGTGTCTCAGTAAGTTTTATTTTACTGCCTAATGTTTTTTTTCTATTAATTTAGTGATAGATGGCCAAAATTTGCACTTTGAGCTTACATTTCAAATTCTATGGCATTCTAAAGAAACCATTAAATGAACACAGGCCTTTACTGTACTAGTACTTTTTCATGTCTTACCATGTCCACAACTATAAGAAGGAAGAGAGAAAGAGATTATCTGTTGCAGCTAAAACAAAATCAGGCTTTTTTTCAGTTTAGAGAGACATAAAGAATTGTTGCAATGTTGGAACTTCTCCATTCTGTCTGTATACAATGAGATTGTTACTTCTGCTTAATACTAGCTTTATCAAATTAGTGGTTTATGTTCTTTACGTAATATTAATACAAAAAGAATGTCCTTTGCTGAAGTAGGACAAATTCAGTCTTAATATTTTAAAACATATAGAAATTAAAAAAGAAATATTCTTCATATGACAAAGGCATACTGTTTTGTATTAGCTTTTTTATTCTGACTTTCGAAGAGGAATTAATGTGTATTAATCAGAGTTTTTAAGGGTTTGAAAAAGATCCTGCAGTATTATGGAGATTGTTGCAGATTGTGTTAGTTTGGGTTTTTTTAAACCTTAGAAGAATCAGACATGCCAAGCCCACCCTGATTATCCTGGAACAGTTTGTGAGGCATTACAGTGTAGTTTATGAGCCTGTTATTGCCTTAATTTGAGGTTTAGAGGTTTGTCAGTTAAATCAAACATTTGTGTTTTCTTCATACCATTTCAGAACACAGAATCAAAAGTGTCAATTAGACTGCAAAGAAATATTTTTAAAGATTTTTAAAAAATGGTTTAACTCTGATAGTCCATCTAGCCCGTAGCAGGATTCTAAAAAGAGTTTATATAGTTTGATGCATGGTGAGATCTCTTCCAACAGAGTGATAAATTCTCAGGCCTCTAAGCGTAAATCGGCTTTCACTGAGTTTTGGAGAGATTATTTAATATTTGTTAAGTATTTCTTAGTTTCTCTAAGGTGGCTAGTAAGAGGGGGTCCTCTAGTAGTTTAGCATTCAGTGAAACTCAAACCATGACAAAATGAAGTGTTGAGCTCTGATACTTGTGGAAGCATTAGCTTTTGTATTTGGAGCTGGCATTAGGTGTTGGGAATTAATACTTGCTGAACTGTATGGAAGGAAAGGTTATAGATGTGTTGAGTGGTGGCTGAAGAGGTACAGCTTATATGCTAATACAGCTGTGGCAGGCTGTCAGTACTGCAAAAGGGTCTTGCTGTCTTGAATACATTAGAGACGTATGGAAATATGTAAGAATGTTGGATTTGTATGTATTGCTCAGAAGCAGGTGGGTGAGCACTGAAAAGATTTGAGGTAAAGAGTGTATGCAGGTTTGTTTCTGCAAGATGTTTGAGTAGGACAGATGTAGGTAGCCATTATTTTTGAGAGTTCTGATGCCAGCATAAAATCAGTTACTGGTACCACATGAAGTGATAGAAAGTCCATGATGGTGCTTTTTGAAACTGTCAGGCTCATAGACTTAATTAATTTCACTAAGTCTTGTCCTGTTCCATATGCTAGTTCTCTGGTACTTTGGACAAGAACATATCATTGCTAAACTGAAGAGTATGAATATACCTGTGTAGCAGATATTTTAATTCATAATTTGCTGTACAGAGTACAAACAACAATGTTCATCTTTTTGTGGCCTGGTTCTTAGTGGTGCTCTTTGGTTGCTTTGGAAGAAGAGGAACTTGCAGACAATATTCATAATTTCTACTGTATAGTTTCTCAATGATCTCTGAATGTTTCTTCCAATTCTTTGACCTATAATTCAATGACGTGTTTATGGGGCTCTTCAGAATCACTTCATCATTGTAATGGAGTCATTGTTTCCAATCTTGAGTGCTTTTGGATCTTCTCTTGCATCTCTCAGATGGTATCTTTTGTTATCTTTTATTATATATTGGATTGTCTGTATGTGTTTTAAAACTCATCTTTATTGCTAATGATCAGACATGTTCCATGAACTCTCTGTACTGTTACAGAGCCTGTCTTTGGACCAGAATCCTGCCATTAGTAATAGAGATAACCTAGCTGGGAATGTTCCAGCAGAATTTGTTTTATTAATTTTTACTCTGCATAAGTCTCCTTGTTTATTTGGTGATCCACCTTGTACTGAGGAAGTAAGATTTAATAACTGTGCAAGTACTCTTCTAATTGCTCAACTCTCTGCTTTGCACAACCATTAACATATTTTTAAATGAACTGACAGCAGACGTTTTTGTTGCAGGGCAGTTGAAAGTGAGCAGGTATCCTATACTACCTTGGCTCACTGATACATCATTGTGGACCAGAAAATTGAACCCAGTCCAGCTTGGGATTATTTTGGTATGTAAGCAGACAAGGATCTGACCAGACCTTTTTCTTCATGCATTGAAGCTGTGGTATTCTCTTCTTGAATCTTTTAGACAGCAGGTCTGGTCTTTTCTCCTAATATTGTAGTCAAAGGCCCTTTTTGATAATGTTCTCTGCTTTGCAGCATTGATTGGCAGCTTTCTGGGGGTTGTACTCCGTTGAAGAGAGGCTTACCAGGAGTTTCACTTACATGATGCAGTGTTTCTTTGCTGCTCATGTGCAGCGTTTCTTCCCTGCTCCAGTCTATCAGTATCATTCCAAGGTAGAGTAGTGAGTAAATGGTGATGGATATGGGCTGATGTCAAAGCCCATTTTGTTCTGAACTTGATGCCACCTGCTGAGACTAAAAGGCTTTGTCATTCTTTTTGGGTGTTCACTAAAGCATACAAGTCCTGATCTATTTAATATTCAAGTAGGTTACGTTTTTTTTCTGCCAGTGACTTCATGGTATATAGTGGCAAAATATACTTGGAATGTCTTCTGTTACATGTAACTACATAAACTGAGTCTTGGCCAGAAGAATTTATCAGCTACTCTCTGGTAGCTAAGCTTTTTGCTCCAAAATACTGTGAGAGGAGGAAAGCATGTAATGGAAGTACATACATTTATTGAGCCTTGATTCTGAGGGTGGAGCAGCAACAGTTCCAGTTCATTCACACCTTGTTCTTTTGGTATCATCTTTCGTCTTCAAGGATGCTGGGACATGTGCTGCTTTTGATTTTACTGCTTCTGGTTTCATCTTCAGTTCTAGATTATCTATGGCAAGTTTATCCATCAGGATATGTGATGAGCTTTGCTTTTGCCATGATGAACTTCTAATGTTCCTCCAAACTCAGCCTCCTGTTTACACTGAATATGTTTTGGTTGATTTTCTCATTTCCTAGCATTCAAGCAGCATAATAGATAAAGCTTACCTCGCTTAAGGATCAGTCACTGATACAACTTCCTAGTTGTAAGAGTTCAGTTTTGGTGAAAGCAAGCTGTTCTTGATTTGGAGCACTTCTTTTTCTGACTTCTTTGAGATTAACTAATTGTGACCAGTTTTTTTGTCCTCTTGACTTTTAGTACTCAGTCACAGGTCTGGTGATAGTGAGCTTCTGCAGCTGTTGTAGTATTGCTAATAATAGCAAGGATCCTGTCATCCATTGTCTCTTCTGTGTATTTTGTGGTTGAGCATCTGCACACTTACTCAGTACTCTAAAGTCCTGCTCTTTTTGCTACCTTTTTCCTTCTGACAGAAGCTGTGTTTCATCTTGAATGCTGCTGTTCAGCTTCAAGCATCACTTACCTACTACAGGTTTTTCTTGCAGGACTTAATTCTGTTTTGACACAGCAGCATTCAAAAAAGCATAGTGGGTTTGTGTTTTCATTGTGAACATGCTGTTCATTTCAGAGGAAGTTGAATTCGTATTTCACTTTCATTCAGGTTTCCGACAAGAAGAAGAATGGAATGTGATTGCAGGGTTTTGTGGCTTTCAGAGACATTCTCTAAGAATTTCCCAGAAGTGACACTAGATAGACACTTGGATTTGAAGTTACAGAAATTCTGCATCTTTTGAATTCTTGTTTGGAATATTGTCCTTCGGTTCTTTTGCAGCTTTGCTACAGAAATTTAAGTTTCAAACTTGCACTTCAAACACTTACAGGGTACTTGCAGATATGAGAGATTTGTGGAAATGGTTCATGTAGAATCAATTTGCCTTGTGGCATCCTGTTTCCATTTGTGTGAGGATCTTGGAAAAATTGCTTGTGTGGAAAACTCATAAAAGCACTTCTAAATCATTAAAATAAACCTACCTTACTTAAATCTCTCTTATGATACCAACAATTTACCTGAATAATGCAACATATTGGACCATATCTGCAAGAGCAGAGCATGAATATGTGTGATACAATCAATTTAGCTTATGGTCAAAGAATTAAGATTTAATTTGTATGTACCTTAACCTATCTCTCTCTTATTATTTTTAGGACATTGAGTGTCACTGCTTGACTAGCTAATTATGTCTTACCTTTGTTTAGAAAGTTGTACAAACCAAGTAAATGTTTGTTTCTGTTATTCTGTTAAATGTAATTGTGCAGCATTTAAAGTTACATCTGTCAAAATAGGGATTTTTTCCTAGAAGGTGGCATTCATTTCATAAAAAAAGCCAACACCTAAAAATCCCAAACCCAATGACCTTTCCATTCTTTTTGTGTGTAAATAGATTTATATTTTTTAATGCTGTGTATGGTTCAGTTGAGTATCTGGAAGATACCTTGAGCCACTTAAAGTTGATTTCTAGAAATTCTTGAAGCTACAGTCATCCCAGAAAAGGTTACTTTTGGTTAGATGTGGACAAAAAGAAATATTTGGCAGAGGATTCCAGCTGAGTTTGTTCTGCTTACCCAGTGAGCCTTTGGTTGTAAGAAAACCTGAGAGATTGCTGGGAAGATGGTGGCCCATGATTTGAGCTCTGTGTGTGTGCAAATCTGAACAATTTTACTGTGTGAGAACAGGGTGAGTAATGAGACTCAGTTTCAGAAATGAGAATATTCCTAACTGTGCTTAACTGCATTTTAGAGTCTAGCTTTTGTTACTGACTCCAGATCTCCTCCATTAGTCCTAGGTGTCTCTTCATCTATCACATAAAGTTTCATATCAACCTGAATGTCGACTTCAAGGTGTCACAATTAATGTTCTTACTTGAGTTTTACTGTGAGTCTCTCTGGTTTAATGGCTGATCCATTCTGTTGGCCATCTCAAGGTGAAATTTTGTGCTTAGCTATTCTCTTTTTACAGAAAATTTTTTTAAAGAGTTGGCAACTAAAAGACATTTTTTTCATTCTTCTTAACTAGAAGTTCTTGTAGTGCGAAGAATCTTTGGAGAGTTCTAGAAAGGTTCCAGAGTTGGTCAAAACTATTGGACCAAGAGGCTGTACTTACTGGAGGTGGTCACAATCTTTGTTTTGTTTTTATAATGTTCTTTCCAGAAGCTCTGTGACTTCCCAGATGTATGCAAGTATTACCTTTGTTGATGTTTGAGATCTATGGGATTGCTTATTTCTTGTGTCATGGAAGTGTTGGGAACATCACAAGGTGATAATTTCCTATGCAACTAGAATTTTGTCTATTCATGCAACTTCTGCCAATTACAAATTAGAAGGAACTGCTTTTTAAAACTATTTCTGAACAAAGTTAAGGTTGAGGGTATACATCATGAATCCAGAGTAAACCATAAAAACCAAGATGTGGTTACCACAAAATGTTACAAACTCTGCTCATTTCCAAACCAACAGAAATGAACCAGTTGGAATCTGCTTTACAAGCTATTAAACATGAACACAAAAATCTCTCAAATTTGTAAAATAACATTTATAATGGATTTAAAATAATCTATAGATATTGGGTCCAATTCGCATACATTTAATTTAGTGGCAAAACTTTAATTTATTCAGACAAGAACAGTTATGTTTTGTCCTTGGATATGCAATATCTCATCTATTTGTGTCTAAGTTAGTGACTCTAACACTGTTGACATTTTTATGACAGGAGTGACTGTTTTATAACAAATGGCTATTTCCAACATATTTATTTTCAGTTCTTGCATATAAATCATTAAAGCAGTAAAGCTAAATATTTGGTCTTGCATCATCTTATACTGGTGTGGCTACTCATGATTAAATACTTCAGAGTATTTCAAGTCCTGACCCCAAAAAATGTGTTCTCATTCGATTTATCCTGATTAGTTTTCTCTTAATTAGAAGAGTATTTTTACAGTGCTGCTGAAACCAATCTCTTTTTGTTGATACTTTGTTGATATTGTTGCAGATGAAGATGTAATAAATAATATGTGATTGTTTATGCTAGAGTTTAAGATGCTGGTTAGCTGCTAGGACATAAATGTTAGAAAGTATTCATGGGGTGTTGATATACTATATGCTTAAATTCTTTAAAAGGTCTGGCTTTAGACTGCATTTTTGGATTTAGGAAAATACATGTGGTTGATCAATCTAATATGAGTGTACAGTTTTCATAAAACTTAAGTGGCAAAGCTGTTTTTTATGTCAAGTATTTTGCACCCTGTAGACAGCCATTTAGACTTGCTGAGGTTGTGAATAATTTAATTTATGATTTATAACATTATCTAAATATAATAGCGGCAGCACCATACTTCAGCAGATTAAATTTGCCTTTAATGCAGCATCAACAAAGAAGATACAGGCATAAGCAATTTTTGAGGGGTTTGTTTGTTTTTTTTCTTTTTTTGTGTGAGAAACCCTTGAAAGGTTAGATTTTTGTTAGAACTGATGACTTAACAAGTTTGTAGGAGATACTTCTTGCTATCTCTGCGATAACATTTTCTTATAGAAACACAGAAAATCAATTTTGGTCATGCTGTGATAAGCTGTTTAATTAATGTGGTTTTCAAAGTCAATAAATTTAAATAATTTATAGCTCATCTAATGTATGGACTGTGCCTGTAAAGGTATTTTGCAGGAAGCATCCCCTCCAGATAGTGGTTGGAGGTCAGCTGCAGTGTTTTACAGCTGTCCCAAAGTAAACTACAGCTCTGTTCTGGATATTTGGGTTATGGTAGACAAATGAAAGAAAATTGAGCTTATATTGTGGAATGGTTTTGTCAGGTAGCTTTATGCACTTAATTTAGCATTTCAGATCTTAAAATACTTCAGTCTTGAAAAGGTTTAAAATGCCTTTCTGCTGAGGAGGTCATTCCTCAGATGGAATTAGAATGAAAGTAATGCTCACTATCTTAACATTGTTGGTTCCTGGTTTTCCTGAGGCAAGCTAACTGGAAGAGCTTACATGAAACAGGTTTATCTTATGATTTCTGTACACCCAGTAAAACACTTCAGAATTCCAAAGTGAAGTATATTTAAGCTCAGCATAAGTATCAACTTTAAAAATTGGTTTCAGATTCCCAAATTGCATTCTAACTGTAAGTATCTTCATCCTTCTCTCTATTTCAGTATTTTAAAATATTGTATTCAGTATTTAAAATATTGAAATATTTAAAATAATTCAGTATTTTAAAACATTGAATCTTAATTTGTTATCCAGGCCAAAATCTCCATTAGAGAGAAAGAAGCTGTGCTGGGGGTAATGTTTTGTCTTTTCTACACATAGTCTAAGAGTGTCTCTGAAATGTACATAGAGTGAAAATCCAAGACAATTATTTTTAAATTATATATAAATTACTGATCCTGGTGTTCAGAGGATCTGCTTAGTGTAAGAATCCAGCTTTCTGTGTCTTTTTGCAGAAAGCTGGGCTGTGTCAGAGGCACACCTTGGGTGGGGCTGCCACACCAGAGATGTGCAGTTTGTAGTTTATAGTCAGTCCCTTTGGCCTCCAATGAAGGAATAGTTTGCTTTCCTTATATATCTTCATTTTCAGGGAACCTGGAAATTGGTAACTGTGAGATGTGGATTAATACTGACTCTGAACTGTAATTTTTGGAGGCCTTTCAGAATCTAAATGATCTCAGTACGTACTCTTAATCTTTTTTTGAGAAATATAATCTTTGGATTCTGATTTTACAGATTTTTTTTTTTTTCTCAGAAGTTGTCTTTTTATTGCCCTTCAGAAAGAGCAGTCTGGTAACAGAAATCCCAGATAGTAAGAGAGTGAGAGAAGTCCTCAGACCTAGGAAAGATTTGTCTTGTAACACTGCTTGCCAGCTTTGCAAAATAGAAAGTGTTTGGTGAGTTTCTTTAACAGAAGCAGTGGTTTTGTAGAAATGAGAAGACCATTCATTTTCATTCACAAGTGTTAAGAAAGATTCTCTTACACAGTCACACCTTTTCCATGGATTCCATTACCACTTCAGGTGTGTTTTCTCTTAGTTTTTCTTTTTTATTCCATATTGTTTTTCTGCATTAGAGAAGAAGTCAAATTTGTACTTTTTTCTCCACAGAATTGTGTTTCATAATACTGACTTTGATTTAAAAAGTAAAACAAAGAATGCAACATCCAATGTCTAAACCCAAATAAAGACATAACAAAACCCAACCCCCCACCGTAGCCCTTACATTTGGAAAAGACAGAGAACGCAGAACAGCAAAAGCTGCTTTGATGTTAACTGGGTGAGCTTGCAGAGAGCCTGAACCAAGACCTTTCAGAACAGTGAGCTGCTGTCTGTCAGTGTGGTCTGGGCTGTGTGAAACCTCTGGTTGTTTTTTCCAAGGTGCCATGCAATGCCTGTTACTTTGCTGCAGCCAGATGCTTGGCATTTTGGCTGTTCATTGAAATACACAGCAGGAGGTTGAAGGAAAGACCCTTAGGGTGCTGAGGAACCAAAAATACAAACAGATGGATCAGGTGGTTTAAAAACATAACATTTAAAATTCCAAGAGATAAGTCAAGAAATCTTTCTCTCCTGGTAGTTCTCAAGGACAAACAGGTCAGCCAGGGCAGAGGAGAGGTGAAGGTAGAGTGCAGTAAGTGTGAGTTGGAAATTGTTTTTAGCATGGCTCGTGTGTTTGGGTTTTGTATGATGGAAATGGAAGAAAGTACAACAGCCATATTACAAAGAGTATTTTAAAATATAGAAGAAGCTTAACTTTGCCATACAATTTTCAAATATTTGCTGTGTAATTTGAGCTCGTTGAAACAAAATATATGAGTTCTGTGGGGGAAAAATTACTATAGCATTGTTCATGTAGTTTTAAATATGAGGGGGTACAAATAATTTTAAATGTTCATTTTTATAATACAATGACCTCTCCTATTTTTGAGCCAAAATTACCTTACAGGTGTATTGAGACAGAAAAAAAAAGTCCAAGTAATTAATTTTGTCACTTAGACACTTAGTGTTTCCTAAATAAGAATACTATATAAGTAAGATCCCCTGTAGTGTACAAGATGGTTTTAGGAGACTGGTTGGCTGTTTCTATATGGCAATTTTCATTCACATTCTTCTCTACTGTTAAAAAAATTGAAGGAAAAAGTGGATTTGTTCATGTTGTTTAGAGTTAGAAAGTTTATTTAATTGGGTAAGTTTTAATAGAGACTCAAAAGTTTCTTCTGTGACAAGCATTCTCTTGAGTCTTTAATATATTTACACATAATGGAATAGCATTTGTAGGACTCAAACACTGTGTAATGCTAAAAAAATATATTAACTTGAACTTGCTTTTCCTTCACTTTTTTGGCCCTTTTTGTGCTAGCAAAACACAGATTTAGTTCAGGTATTTTTTTCTGTCCAAATTTAAAACTCTCCAGGCTTAGTTTTCATTCTATTCACTAAGGCATAATTGAAATTATGTGTTTATGGACAAGACTACAACAGTTGCTTTCTCATTTTGCTTCATTTCTGTGGATTTTGGTGATTTT
>VYXF01010846.1:1202005-1257327 GCA_013397295.1 Polioptila caerulea | reverse complement strand
TTTTTTAATTTGGAAGACTATTTGAAAAAATCTTTACTGAGATCTATGCTCAGTCTCTGCTACATAATAGATGGATGGGAATATCAGTGTGAAAATATTTCTACAACTTTATATTGTCGTCAGCTGCTCATGAATGTAAAATAAAGGAAATATCATTAATTATTACAGAAAATTTCAAGACCTAGTTTATCTGAAGGAAAAACAGAAACACCAACTTTTGAAAGATAAATACAATGATCACAGCTGCATCTTGAAATCAGGTACATAAAATAACACATGCTGTGTTATTTATCAGGTAACTGGGCAAAAAATGTTTGATTAGTATTTTCATAACATTTCCTACGATAGAAAATTTTCAATGGCAGTTATAAGGTATTTTCTCAATAAGACATGGAGAATTTAGATTCCAAGTGTCAAAAGACGTTGTAAGTAATGCTTAAACAGCAAATATCAAATTTATAGGATATTAAGTAAATTGACCAGATGGTTGAAAGAAGCTTTTATCATATTGTCTGTGAGTTAACAGTATTACTGGGGCAATTGGGAAACAATTTTAAATTACAGTATAAAATGTTAATTCTTGTCTATTTCTTTAGGTCTTTTTTAAAAACTTGTGTCATTTATGGAAAGCATACTCAACCAAATTCTTAGCAGAGCAAATATGTGAAAATGTTGGGTAACTTATAATTACAGCTCTACACTTAAATTATGTCAGTCTGGGGAAGGAATTTATACCTTTATTGGCACATATTATGCATAGACTTATACTTCATATTACTCCAGATTGAACAGCCTGAAATGTATTATCCCAGCTAGGCATCTTTCACAATTGTTGATGCAAATTTAACCTCTGACAACTTAGTCAAAATTTAATTATGGGTATTTGTTTTAGGCATTTATCGTGCCTCTAAAAAAAAAAAAAACTAACTGCTTTCAGAGTAACTGTCTGCTTCATCACTTTTTATTCTGTCATACACAGTGTGGGTCAAATTATTTNGCATTTATCGTGCCTCTAAAAAAAAAAAAACTAACTGCTTTCAGAGTAACTGTCTGCTTCATCACTTTTATTCTGACATACACAGTGTGGGTCAAATTATTTGAAATTCTGCCTTCATTTAAATGCTTGCTTGATAATTGAGACTAAATGGTTCAGGTATTAGAAGTTATCTCTGTCTTCAGGCTACAGATTAGTAAATGGTCACTGTAATTCTAGTTGAATATGATGTACTACTTCTTCCTATCTTTGTGTCTAAGTAGACAAAAATAATTTTAATATATATCTCTCTTCTCTGCTTTCTGATGAAAACTTTGATGCTGTTTCATAGGCTTTAAGGCAGACTTTTGTAGTCTTGTAGCTCCAGCACTAGAGATTCTCAGTCCTCACACTTGCCTCTGTTATTAACTCAAGGTAGTTATGTTGATATTACCAAGTAATTAGTGCCCCAGGAGCAGATCAGTAGATGAATGCTATTGACACTGAAAATGCTGCATCTTTTCACTGTGTTGAGGTTCAGAGGTGTTATTCTAGACCAGACTCGTGTTCCCTGGACAGAGTGCTCATGCTGTGCACACATGCAGAGCTGCAGGGAACATCCCATGTTGGTTTGGGCTCTTGAGGACTCAGCTCCATTAGGGTTGGAACACTTGTGGGTCAGAGCTTCCAGTTCATTTTCCTCAAAAAAGAAATGTAGTTTGCATGCCCCAGTACTGCCTTGTAAACCAAACTAGTTATGTGGGAACAATAAGGAATGGATCACACCAAACTATTAATGAAAATGCCACTGTAATACAAGTTTTGTCACTTGGAGAATCCTTTTCCACAGTCTCAAAGGAATGTTTCCACACACTTTGCAAGTACTCTGTGTGCAGATGTGTAAATGCCACTTGTATAGAGTTGGGCTTTTTTCTTGCTGTGGATTTTTTCCCTGAATTATTTTTTAAATCCTAATATGAAATAACCAGTATAAGACACTCTAAATAAGGCAGCAAAAAAGCTTGAGCTAGTAGGATTTTGAAGCATCAAGTGATAAGAGCCTAGCTTTGCTCTGCCTCACTTGGCACCAAAATCCTGCATTTTCTATACAATGAGAAAACAGAAAACTAAATTGCTTTAATTTTTAAGCTTCTGTATCCTGAGGTGGGGGTGTTTGTGCTTATCTCTTACATTCAGAGCTATGGCTTGTGCTGCTCCCTTGAAGTGATCTTCTCGTAAGCCCTGATTTCAGATGGACTCTGGCAGCCAGTTCATTAATATATCCCATACTTGGTGGTCAGGTCATGAACCTGGACTCACTGATCTCATTAAGCAGAAGTCAGATTTTGCATTCCAACTGTTCACTGACATCCTCTTTTCTGTCTAATACAGCTGTTAATATTCTTGCATTCTCCTGTATTTTTGATGGCTGAATTTTTAGTTTTCTTACACTGTAACCAGTCCTATTTGCACATAGAGTACTAAGAGTACTTTCAGTTGCTAATACTGGATAGAAGGCTTTTCTTTTTCAGCTACTGACATACTAAGAGAATGAATTCCTGAAACATTGTATGATTTTTCTTTTAGTGTGATATTTTAGATTATCACAATCACTAGGGTCTGCTGATTCATCTGCAGTTCATTGCAGAGGCAAATTATTTCTTTGGAGAACTGTTCTATCTATAGGAGCTTATTGTTGTGCTTAGCAGTCTGAAAGATCACTGTTGTTTGTGGATTCTTTTATTTTTGTCATGTGATTGTTGCACAACAATATGGGTGCATTTTTTTTTTTCTTCCCCTACCACTTGTTCCTGCCTTTCTGTGTTTTGCCAAAAATGAGTGAGAAAAAGGGGCTGAATGGATGAAGGTGGGATTCTGGTTACTAGAGGGTGAAGATTGTGATTAATTTGTTCTATATGTTAAGGACATATTTGTCCTTTGAGGAGTTTCTTGATCTGAATCTTGTCTCTGTGTGTATACACATGTATGGAATCCATCTGGGTTTTTCAATGTTGGACCACTGCTCTTTGTGGGATAATTAATTATTAGTCATAACCTTTATTTAAAACTTTGTTGTTGCTGTTTTTGCATATCTGTGTTCAAAACTTCCCACATAAAGCACAATACTGTGCCTGTTAGCTCTGCAGATAGATCTTGCCCTCAAGCTGCTTGTTGAAAAACAGCAGTCAAAGGTCACGTGTGTGTGTGCTGTTTCATTGAAGAGTTGATTGGGTTTTCATATGAAAACAATTCTAAATATTGAACTAGTGTTTCTATGGCTCTGTATAACTGAGGTGTTTCTCTGGAACAGATGAAGTCAGGAACAGTTATGACAAACCAGTTGTGTCAGCCTCAGCTGACAGGTGCTTCTGAGAGCTGACTTTTGTACTGGAACTTAGTCTTGAGTTTTCCCTCCAATATTGCCTTTTTTGCCCTTTTCTTTCTAGATGTTTGAGAGAGAAGAACTTTGATAGATAAATTGTGCATTTGAGAATGTCATCTACTCTGTAGCTACTCCACTAAATGAAAAAAACCCAAACCCTAACATTTCTGTTTGACAAAAGCAGCAAATAGGAGTTGTCACTTGGTCAAGAGGTTGGCCTATCTCTTGAGTTAATTCCTTATAATAAATTAAAAGTCAGTATAACAGGATGAGAACATTCCTATAACTACCCCAGTGACCACCAGAATTTTACCATTGAAGGATATCTCAGCAGTCTCTTATTCCTGCTCAAGATATTCTTCTGACCTGAAGTAGGAAATGGAATATTCTCCGATTAGTTTATTTAATTGGAAACAGATTTCAGAATGCTTGTAGCTCCTTTTCCAGAACAACCATTTTCTGTAGAATTCAGGATCATTTGTCATATAAGTGAATCACTGGGATTGTTTTAAATTCCTTTAATTTAAAGATGAGTAGAACATATGTAGGTTTTCAGCTTGAAAATATATGAAAAGACGTAGTAGCAAGGAATTGGTTCTTTCTTTTAAGGGTTCTGAACTGCGTGTTGCTTGCAAGGTTTGAGTGGCTTTAGCCAAAAAATCTTTAAAACCACTTTAAAATCACTTGAAGAAATAAAATGAAAATGCATTTTGATTAATGAGATATTTGGTGATCTTGTATTTCTCACTGCTTTGTTCTACATTTTACTGTTTAGATTGTTATTTTCAATTAAAGTTTTAAAAGTTCATTTGAGAGAATTTGCTCATAATTTCACTATATCTGAAATCAGACAAATTATTGTTCTTCCAGCTTTTCCTTTCCTTTCCTCTCCCCTCCCCCTCAACTTTCTTTTGTCTGTCACCATCATCATTTTAGGTAATTCAATCTGCTTATTATTCTGAAAAACTTTGGATTCATTAAAGATTGTATTAAACCTTTACCGGATTTAATCTTTACCAAAAAAATTGAACTTCTCTATTACTGTATTTCCTCTTAATAAACACACAGTTTTACTCTGAAAGGTGACTGAAGATGCTGCTTCACAAATTCACTGTTTCAGTGAATCCAGATTGTGATTGCTCAAATAAATTTTGGGTTTGTTAATTTAGATTTCCAGCTGTTAGCTTTATTCTCATGAGTATTGCAGAGTCAGTTGGTGGTATAAAGCAATTTTATCTGTATCAAAGAGGCTGTGCAGGTGGAGGAACTACAGGTGTTGTTATGGGAAATTCATGTGTCACACAAAGGCAGCTTTCCTTTCTGGAGCTGAAATGCAAGAACTAGAGTATTAATTGACTGATAAATACAAAACTGAGTTTGTAAATTGATAAGAAAAATGCAGCTGTTAGTAAATTCTGCCTTTCTTTCTGTGAAGCCTCATGACAAATGGCAAATAGGAAATCTTTAATACCCCTCTGAGTGTCACTTTGCAGAGTATAGCCAGGCATTGCTTTATTTCATTTATAACACAGAATTATAAAAAATCACATCTAAGAATAACCTGGTTTTCTGTTTTTGTTTTTTTTTCTTAGCAAACAAGAGCATGACTCTTCAGATGAAACAAAAGAATGCAGTAGAAATCAAACTAAAAAAGTTGCATCCATCGAAAAGAGTGAGGACTCATCACTGTCAAATACAGAAAATGTTCTTAGTTTGGAACTCTCGGGCAACAGCTCAAAGAATTCTCTGCATGGGAAAAGAGCATACTGTGATTCAGCTAATAACAAACAGTTAGTGGATGAGAAACAGAAATGTATTCATGATGAAAGTGAGATGAAGATGTGCCAAAGTTCAGGTGATGATGTCCTGCATGAGCAGATTAAAGTCCGTAGCTTGGATGAAACTTTGCTTTCAGCAAAGAACGTGAGGGACTTAAAGCTGACGTTGGGTGAGGATGTCAGTTTTGAGCAGTTCCTGAGAAGGAGGGATGAACCCGAATCCGTTAGTTCAGACATAAGTGAACAAGGCAGTATTCATTTGGAGCCTTTAACTCCATCAGAAGTACTAGAGCATGAAGCTACTGAAATTCTCCAAAAAGGTAATGTTGCACCTTCATCAAAGAAAGCAGGACAGCGCACTGAACAAACAGATGAGACTTCTAGAGAAAGCAATCCCAGCAGAATGGAGACAACTGCAAACAAGACAGATGAAAATGAAGCAAGCTGAAATTGTGTTAATTTTGTTCTTTGTTTTAAACTATGGTAAGAACACCATGGACCATTCCTGATGAGTGTGCTCATGGATGCTAAATAATAAAAATTTTAAAAGGGAGAAGAGAAAGAGACACCAAAGGGAAGTTTGCATATGGAGGTAGCATGTATGTGTATGTATGACTGAATTCATTAAGCTTCAAAAAGGTATGTTAAAATATATCTTCCTGTCTCTTGGATGTGATATATTACTAGATTGATACTTGAAAAAAGGTATAAATTCTAATTTTTTTATAGTTAACTAGCCCAGGATAAGGTGATCTGTTCGCCCAAAAAGTATTTTTCTAAATTTAGTGTGAATATCATGGAACTGGGGATTGAGTAGGAATTCACTTCTGATGCTGATATGGAGCACACTTGTAATGAAGGTTATTGATCTGCTGATAGTTTAGGTAAATATAAACCTCGGGACTTGGTGTCACATTCCTGTCTGTAAAAGCATGTAAACAGAAGTATATTAATTAGTGCACCTCTGTACAGGTGTAATCCTGCCAGGCTGTAAACTTACCTTAATAAACTTTCAGTGAAAGTGAAATTATTACAATAAAAGTATATATTTGTGGGGTTTTCACTGTGCAGGCTGTGCAGAAATAACGAACATAACGGTATGAATTAGGACAATGTTGAAAGTTCTGTAGCTGTTAGGCTTTTACCATTGATTTAATTATTATTAGCTGTAGACCCATAGGAATGGTCTGTAAATCACACCAAAGTATGGTTTAATGTAAAAGCAGTTTTAAGCAAAAATCATGAAAACTCCAAACTGGAAACACCACCTGGCATGCGTTCTGCCATTTTGCAGCTGCTACTGGCTAACTTTAAAATAGGACACAAGGGCATATAAAGTAGAATTGTACAGTTCAATTTCAAGACTTTTTGTAGTCTAAGTTATGTACAGAAAGGTGGCTGCTGGCTTTGGTTTGCTTTTTTTGTTTTGGGGGTTATTTTTGTCTTCTAGTTAGCTAGATTTAAGAATGCGTATGATTAACAGTAGCTTGCTCTTTTGATTTCATTGCTCCATTTCAAACATCCAGAATGTGCTTTTGACTTACAGTTTTGTTTTTAATGAATGTTAAATGTTTTGAACAGCTGTTAAAACACTGCTGTAAATTATTACTTTTTGAGTAAATATTTGCAACAAAAATTTGTCTTTGTGTATAATTTTATGCTCAGCTTGAAACTTTGGGCATAGCCTTCTCCCATTTTTTAAAAAGATTTAGTAACAGTTCCCAAAAAATAAATAACTTCAATATTGTGAATTTGAGACCTGTGTTTCATTGGGGATTTTTGTTAGGTTTTGGTTTGTTTTATTTTAGAATTAAATGAGCAAGTGCCTACGCATAAACATTTTTTTTGTACCTGTGTATTGTGACAGGATGTGCTAACCTTTCCAGACTAAGCAGATACTTTTCTGACCCATCAGCCTGCAGCTCAAGTTTCCTCTGTCCTCTTAAGTTCACTGAGCTCATCTGCTAAGTGAGTCTAGCAGTATTAAAATCTAGAGACCATCCGTCTTAGTATTGGAACTTTTAAATAAACCACATCTCAACACTCTCAAAAGTTCCTTCAAGCTCTAAAGACATGTATGGTTTAAATTTTGGACTGCATCTTCATTGTCATCCGTGCATGTGTAGAAGACTAAAAGTGGAACAGTTGACATACTCACAGCTTTTTGAGATCTGCCACTTGAACGACTTCAAATACCACAATACATGAAAAGGCTGAGAAGAATAAGTTGCATTATTCTTTTGTTCTTTAAGATTTTAGTGAAATCATTAAACAGTGGTTTGGTTAGCCAGTCTGGGGTCTTCGTGCTTTTACACAAGCAAGGTTACTCATTGTGATGCTTTTTTTAATGCAGTTTAAAGCAGTTAATCAACTACAAAACTGGATGTGTATGTTACCAAGGGAGTTCCTGAATGCATCTGTGTGGAAACCCAGGGAAACCTGTAGTATTTTTTATCTGGTTGATGACTTTCCATGCAAATTATATATTTTGAGTAATGCTCTGATGTGTGGTGTTAGAAAAGATCAAGCATCACAACTGGTTCCAGTTGAACTTAAAATTTCCTCATTTGTCTTTTATTATGCAATTAAATGTTTTAAACATTTACCATTTTACTAAGAATTTGGAAGGATTTGGCCGTGTAGTGTTGAGAAAAGGTGGAAAATAGAACTCAAAAACCTGTGTATTTGGCAGAATTATTATCCTTATGTTTTCAGCTGCTTAGTATGTAAAGCACCATTTTTTTCAAACCATGTTGACAGTGCTTATGCAAAAAGTAATGTTGGGTACAAACCACTGCAATATCTTCTGATCCTTCTGAAAGAGGTGAAACAAGATTGTTCTAGCAAGAGCATCAGATAGCTTTTCATAGGCAGGGAAGGTATATCGTGAAAACACTGGCATGGTATTTTTGTGAAGGAGGAAAACTAAATTTCATTATTATTTATCCTATATGAAGTAATGGATTTGCTCATAAACACTGTAGGAAACTGCACAAGTACAAATATGAGTTTCTATCCTGTTACCTGGGAGGTTTCCCAAAGAAGAGAAGCCAAATTGATACTTTTGGCAGAAGCTGCTCTGGAGATCAAGTTTCATTAATGCATTTTCAGTTAATTGAACATAAGTGTATATGATTTGATTTGTTGTTTGTGTCATTTAATGGTTTTTCCATCCAACCATTAGTAGTTCCACACTGTTTTGCCTCTCTTTTTGTCCTGGAGAAGACATTTTACCTCCAGTTTTCATTGCCTTACCAAAATCACCTAGTTCTTGGTGTCCATGGTAAAATCACCCTTTCCCCTCATTTCAAAAGCTTTATCCTATTTGCTTCAATAATCACTGCAGCTTATTTATATAGTGCTTATTTTTAAGGAAGTTGTGTGCTGTCTACATTATTGACCTTGAATAGAAAACTAGAGTCATTGAGATGATTAATGAACTTTCATTCACCTGGATCTTCTTCAAGTGCAACCAGTATCTGTTTGCCCTGTGCAGCTTGGGAGAGAAGCTTTAGTTGACCTGTTGTTCAGATTTTCCCCAATGGAAAAGCTGAGAAAACACACACCAAAAAATCCAATTGTAGCACATACTGAATTCTAAATATTGGGTGATGTATTTTAAAGAAGAAAGTTTATATAAGAAAACTTAGTCTGCTTTTTTTTTTGCCTTGGGCGGAGAGAGAGAAGAACTTGGGCAATACATGTTAAATCTCATTTCTGTCGTGCACTTGTAGAAGGAATCAGGAGCTCAAGGTCAGGGTAAAGCATCTTGAGTAATGCTTGTATTGTGCAACACCTTAAATAAAAGATCTTAGAGCTTTTCTGCAGGCATTAAGTATTGTTATTTATATGCTGGCATGCAGAATGCAGTCATTTTTTTTTATACTGTCAGATACACAAATATTCCACTGAAGACTGTGACCATAGCCTGTCAAAGCAGAATTTTTTTACAGACTACTTAGGTATAAATTTGCCCTGCACAAAAAATTCTAATTGTCCTTTTTTGTTTTCATTAGTGTTGGTTTTTGCAGCTTGTAAACTTAATTTGTCTAGTTGCATCCTGTATATTTTGATGTATGTTTCATATGCCCTTAATAAAAGAAAAAGTATGTTTTATGATTACATTGGATGATTTTTGCTTTTAAGAAAATGTTTATTCCAGTTTTAATGTAGTTCAAAAGGACAGTTCTCAGTCCCTCAATGAAGGATGTCATGTTATCTCCTTTGAACATTGATTTTATGCAGGATTTTGACTCTAATCTTTTCTGTTAATTCTGTGCTAAAAGGGAAAAGTATGTTGACTGATATTTCATATTAGTTTACAGACACTATGCTGAGAGTTCCTTGGAGTTTTGGATCACTGTTGTAGCTCTAAGACAACTAATTAAAATTTTGTATTCAGTCATTTTGTTGACCCAAATTAACCTTGTGAAGTTGATATTTCTTTTTTGCACCAGACAAAAAAGTGGAAGATGTTTATCTGTGAAATACTTAGAGGGAGGGGACTGTAGTTGTGCCTTTAAGGTGCTATAAAGTGAATCTGTTTATTGACATAAAAATGTACTGGGTTTGTTGAGGGGCTTTTTCCTGTTGAAACAATTATATCAGAGAGACTGAGTTTTTTTCTGACAACCAGAAAGATAACTGTGATGTTACATCTGTATCTGTATTTATGTTTGGGCAAATTTATCTTCATATTAAGGAAATTGCTCAAATTACATGTGTGGGCTGTAATCAGGCCAAAACAAGATCAAGTCCATGATCAAAACCAGTAGCTTTTCAGCAAGCAATTCTCCATTTTTAAGCAGCATTGCTAGGTTACTTATTTTGTGAACCTAATGTAAACAAACTGCATTTCATACTTTAGTCCACTAAAGTCTCAGTGTTAAGCATCTAAGTCTATTAAGTTAGGCATTAAGAGCTATTTTCTCCAAAAGTTTTTGTGAATAAAGTGGTTCCTTTATGAAGGAAATTGTCTCATACTGACAGTGTGGTAGCCTTGAAAAATGTAACCTTCATATGTTTTGTTTGTAAATAGTGTAATGAAGAATTAATCCTTTTGACTAAAGGAAAATCATCTCTGGGTCTGTTCCTTACAGCCTCTTAGGAGTTTTTCATATGGATCTGTCATGATATTCTAGCAAAAAATTGAAGCCCTTGTTTTCCTCTCTTTTAATGCTTTAGTATTGGAACATGAATGCTTAATAGTTTTTAGATTATATGTATTTAAATGACCTGTGTGTTTACTGCCTGAAATGAGGATCGAATTTTGTGTACCAGTTACTCAGGTATTCAGACCAGATTTATTTTTCCACCTAAGCTTGGAAAGACTTCACTACTTCCTGGGGCTAGCAAGTTGAAGGCACATAATATCATTTCCCAGGTTATTTAATGAAATCCAGTGCATTTGTTACATATAGTGTAAGTGGGACAGACTAAAGGCAGTCAAGGTGAATCCCAGTACTGTGAGTAATTAGGAATAATGCAGCCTTGAAGGAAAACTTTAGGAACACTGAACTTGATGGATAAATGGTGGCAGTGTAGGAAGTCAGGTGGAGCCTTAGCTACATTGCACTGTTCCTGCATTCCTATTACTTTCCTTGGTGTGCACACACACGGAGTTAGGTACAACTATAATGAAAATGTTACTTGATTTTCCCTGATATGCCTGAACAGAGTAATAAAACACAAAGAGGATCTTGTTCTTATCATGTTAAAAGTTAGAGTTCAGCAGCAATCTTTAGGCTATTTTGAGCATAAAGTTGTTTAAGCAGATTTTTCTGAAATTGCCATTGTACTTGAATTGGAGCATTTTAATAATCCAATCACACTTCTTGACTAGGTAAGCTACTCAGCTATCTTGGAGGCTTTTTAACATAACTTTGCCTCTTAATTGCTATTTGTATTTTGGCAGTAATAAAAATATATCTGTTGTCCTCTCACATAACTTGTGAGTTATAGTAATGTATTCTTTATTTAATGTGTTTACACAGTCCTTACAAATGTGTTGGTTCTTTCCATTAAAAAACATGTTTTTTTGAGAGAGCTTACAATCTACTTGCACTGTTACGAGAATTTCTTGATCATATCTCTTTTATATGTATGCTGCCCTGCAAAACATACAGGGAACAAGGAGAGGAAACTGTGAAAAACGTTAGAAAGTCAGTCTTTGCTTGTCCTTAATTAGAGTGGGTGAAATATATCCACTCTGAACTGACTCTGTGCCATAATAGCTGTGTTCTCTTCCTTATAGGTGGTGCCAAAAGTGATAGAAATTCTGAACAGAATCTTGAGATAAAATAAAAGCAGCAAACAAAGAGTGTCATTGGATTGAGATCCCTTATTGCAATAAAAGATCAATAAGAAGCAGCAGCAAATGGGAACTTTACTGTGAGTGGAATGTAGAACATGAGCAAGCAAAATGCTTCTCCATTTAGTCTGTTATTTAATGAGTGTTTGGTTAATGAGAGTAGACATCTCTGTCAAGAAACATGAGATTCTGTGCAGCATCAGACAAAACTGTTACCAGTCACTTCACAGCACAAAGACATGACCTGGCTGTAAACTGATACTGAGTATAATGTACACCAATTAATTAAAGATCAATAGTTGATGAAGTTCACTTGGTCCAAACATAGCTCCTGTCCATCAAGTGGAATATGTATTATTGCAATGTATCTGGCTATGGGGAGGTGAAAAGCACTTTCTGCACCTCACCTGTACTATCCACTAGGTTATCCACTCTTAGGTTTTATTTAGCCTGCTGAACATGCAGAGCAGGAAATGTTTATGCTTGCTGGAAATCCAGAGAATACCCAACAAATACTTGGGTATAAAAAAAAAAATTACTTCCCCACTGTGCCAGCAGAAAGAATGCTGTGATTGTAGAGGTCATGTCACAGAACCATTGATCAGGCTCTTCCACACAGTGTCCAGTGGAGCTCTAGAGGAAGTTACTGAAGCTGAAAACAGCTAAAAAAAAAGCAGATTCATCTGTTTAGGTTTCACAAGAGTGCCCTTTAAAATTCCAGTGGGTTCTGCATCAGATGCTTATGTTTTTGTTATTCCCATTGTCAGCAAGTTCTCTGTTGCAAATTGTGCACGACTAGAAAAGTCAAAAGGTGAAAGTTGATCAGAAACAAGTCCACAGAAGAATTCTTTTGTTCCACACAGAGTTGTGTAAATAAACTGGATTGACTGGGAACATGCATGCAGAAAGGTTCTCCATTGCAGGTGCTGAGGTGGGGCAAAGGCATGAGCAGCCCTTCTGCTGCCTGGGAAGGGCTCTGGCTGCAGCTGCAGTGAAGGTGAGGCAGACAAGCCATTACTCTGTGTAGAGGGATGGTTGCAGTAGGTGCCTGTGAAACCACAGTTACTGGAATTTTCACCCTTTTATGGGCTGTTGCAGCATGAGGTGGGTCAAGGAATTGCAGAGTTAACTGGTGACAGTTGTGAAATGGAGACATGCTTAGCTAGACGTGGTAAGAGATCAGAACTGGAGTCCCCACTGGCAATCCAGACAATGGCTTCTATTACTGCAGAAGCAAGAGGGTTGTTGGTGTTGTTTTGGTTGTTCTTTTTTTAACAATACAATGTAATTTTCAAATTATGAGTGAAAATTTGGGTGAAACTGAGCTTCAGCAAACTCAGTAATGAGCTAAGACAGCTTGGTTTGCAGTAGCTGTAGTGGTGATGGAGTCTGTAACCATTACAAGAGGATGTTAGTGAAACTGGAAATAGTAGTTGGACCATGTTCAGATGTTAAAAAACTCTTAGCAAAATGAGAAGAAAACAAGTGTAAAATATTCTAGTCTTCCTAAAATGAAATTTAAGAGTCTTCTTGTCAATGAAACATGATAAGTTTATTAAATATGCTATAGAATGTATGAGAAAGTTGATTTTATCTGCTATGGTTTTTCTCCTTAATTTCAGCTTTATGTATGCTACTGCAGCTTCAGAACATCTGGGTACAGTGATTTTTTTTCTTTTCTGCACCTGCAAGTGTAAGTACAGACATAAACAAAAAGGAAATTAAATCTTTCACAAAGCCAAAGAGAAAGAAAAAACCCAACCAGGCATGAAGCTCAGGGGAGCAGTATGACAAGTGCTGAGCTGTAAACAAGCTTGAGAGGGATTTAATTCTTATGACAAGCGCCAGTGGTAGCATCTCACATGGACTCAGCATATGCACACATTTCAGAGGAGGAATCACAGAGGACTTAATGCAAATATAAAAAAGCTCAGAGCACAGCCTATGCTGTTCTAAAAATAGCCTCAAAAATCAGGATGAGCAAGGGTTGTAATTATCTTGATTTTTCAGATTTTTGCCGCTTGTAGGAGGTTTTGTGGTTTATGCTCACACTATAATTAGAATTTATAATATACAAACTACAAACTCTTTAGGATAGGGATTGGTTCATATATTTGTAGGGCAAATACAGCAAACCTCATTGGGTGGTATTTTCAGGGTGATAGCACAATACAGCCACTGACTAATAGCTGCTGTTTTAAAGAAGCTTATTTTAGGTCATAAGGTTTTTGTTGTTGGTTGTTAAGAAAAGAGAAATAAGATGTAATTTGGTATCCAAATTAAATTTTAAAAGCCTTTAATGCACACTTCCCTAATTACACTCAGGTCTTTTCTCTTTCAGATATGCTTGTAGCTGCCTCATTTCTCTAGCAACAATCTGAGGAGTACACATTGCAAGCCGTCCCCAGCACTCTGTACTTAAGCAGATTTCCCCATGTCAGTTGATGAGTTAGTGCTGCAAGATGCAGCCTGTTTTCACTTAACCTTCAGACAGCTGTTATTGAACCTAGCTCACACTTCTAAAGCAAGTGAATAGCAAGCTACCAGTAGCTTACAGTTTAAGTCTTGCTGCATTTAAGAGTGTGACAGTACTTGTAGTCCTCTGGTTCCATGTATTGGTCTGTGCATTCAGAAGGTTGAAAACACCACTAGATTTATTAGATTCTCTTGGTAAAAGACATGCATTCATTTTGCCTGATGAAGATGAGTTTTACCAGAATACAAAATTATCCTGAACCACTGACTGAGTTTAAACTTTGCTCCATTAATTTCAACCCTCTGTGGATGCACAGGCCAAACATCAGTAACCTGCAAGATTTGTTAAAGGCTTTACTCTTTTAATTCCCACTGGGGTATTTTAATGTTGACAGCTGTTAAAATTCTCAAACTGGAGCTCCACATCAGTATTCTCTTCCTCACAGACACCTGTAATGGGATTTATACTGTTTTCATTGTTATTCCCTTTGCTCATTTAAATGTAATGTGCATTTCTCATCAGACCACTGGATTAGTTCTATATAAATTACTAAAATACACAGATATGTGAACACACATATGTTTCTCCCAAAAGAACAGAGCATGGTATTTTGGATATGATTAAAAATATGGACAGAGATAAATACAGCACTATATTCCTTGTGCATTTCTTTAAAGCACAAAAGGCATTTTTTATTATGTGTCCAGGAAGGTGTGGCCTCTTGAAGCTTCTGGGATTTTCATCTTCCCTATCCCCTCATCACTGAGCTGTGTTCCAGGAGTGGAGAAATTAATTCTGTTTATACTTCTGGTACTTTACTACCAGTCACAGGCTCCACCCCTGACCCTCCATTTCCTCCCCTCTGATTGATATTGGTTGGAATTGCGGCTTTGATAATTGCATTTTCCTGGAGGGTTTAGCCAGATATTGGGCTAATATTGTATTGCTTTAAGGATTACTAATTCCAGGGCCTTTGTTCTGAAAATTCTGTGGAAATAGATGTGCTAATGGATGTTTTCACCTGATGTCTGATTGAGATTCCCATTGAACCAGTCTTGCCTGCCTTGCTTCGTCTACAAGGCAGGATGGCAGCGTTGTATTTGCGGCTGAGTGAACTCAAAATAGCTCAGCTGCAGTGGCTGGTAAGGCTCAGGGAGGGGTCCGAACAGTCCGAGACAGAGCTGTGAAGTCGAGCAGCATTGTCACTGCCACAGGCCAGGCTGGATGGGCTTTGGGCAGCCCGGGCTAATGGAAAGTGTTCCTGCCCATGGAGGGGCTTGGAGCTACATGATCCATGAGGTTCCTTCCTGCCCAAACCATTCCCTGATTCTATGACAATATTTGATTTTACAGCCGGTATATGGGGCAGGCTGCTTTCTCATCAGTCAAGGCTCACTTTTTGTGATACAATGGTACTTAATCACTTAGGGGTTGACAAAGGAGGGGATAGACTTTGGTAGTTTAGTAATTGGTCTATGGTCTTGTGAGAAAAAAAACAGTAACTCAAGGAAAAGGTGTAAAATACTTCATCTGAACAAAATGACTTCTAGTCTGCCCTGGCTTTTATTTTACCTACTTAGGGAACTGGTAATTAACATCACTATTTAAACTGTGCAATATTGGCCTTTTAATCTCAGCTCCCTTATTGTCATTTTTCACTTCACAGCTGCATGCAGAAGCCCAAGCCAGTATACAAGGTATAAATATGTATACTTTTCTTACCTAGTTAACAAGGAATACTGTAAGAAGTTGACAGTGGGAGGTTGGAGAAAGGAAGGATTTTAATGGATCCAAGTCTGAAATATGGAGAATAAGCAACTTTCTAAAATTAGCCCTTGAGGAAGATTAGATTAAGCAGAGAATACATAATATCTTTTGTAGAAACAAAATATTTTCTGAGTTCCATTCCGGAGTTTTCATTTAAAGGGCTGTTTCTGAACAAGTGACCGAGGCGGAATACTTAAAATATAGGGAGAAGCAACAAGTCATATAGAACACAAGATTTACTTTGGAACAGTTCAGACAACTTTGGAGTTTCTTTTTTTTTTTTTTTTTTAATCCCTGAAATCCCTGCAATGTACTTTGCATGAATAACAAAGGTAGCTTTTGAATCTTGTTTTTATTTTCGATGGTGTAAAAGTCATATTTGCATATTTGAATAGCCAGATTTTGGCATCTCATCTAAAGCCTTTTCCTGACATAATTTAAAAGCAGTGAGTGCACAGTTTCTAATAATAAAAATCTTTGCTCTTTTTTTAACATAGGCACATACTAGTAAAAAGATGCTACCTGCGCATCAAGCATAAAGAATAATGTTGTCTTGTTCTAATGTGTCAAAATATTCTTTAATGAGGAAAGGTATATAAAATGTACAAAGCAGGATAAACCAGCTACTAATACCTTCATTACTGTCTGTCAACAAATGACAGTCCTATCAGTAAATGAATGAGCTAGCAGGGATAAATGGACAGGTTATAGAAATTGCTTTCACAGTCATCTCTAAACACAGAAGATTCAGTTTTAAGCTTTCAAATTTCAATGCAGTCATTTTGGCAATAGGAACATATGAATGTGTCAGGTGCCAAAAATGTTTTACTCTTTATATTCCATAATTAAACTTTGTAGTATTTTTTTAATTTTAAATACCCCTTGTGAAATATCAGTGAGTTTTACCCTTTAAAACTGTATTACTCTTTAAAACCACTAGCATTATTAGAGACTGTAGAATTCAACCTACTAATTATTCTTCTAACAGGTATGGTTGATGGGGTTTCAGCCTTCCAGAATTAATAGACCTCTTTGTCTTGCTTGAGGGATGTCAGAGCTTAATACCATGAACAAAATGCTGATCTGACCTTTGGTTCCAGGAGGTAATGCTGGGACATAATATTTTTGAGGCTCATTCCAATCATAAACTACAGTTTTAATGATGGCTCTGCAAACATATGGCAAACCGAAAACACTTCTCATAGATTAAACAACATAGCTTCCATTAAACCTCTGGAATGACTAAACCCAGTAAATTGTTAAACACCAAAGCGTTTGTTTGTTGTACTTTGTTTAGTTCTTTAACACCTGCCTCCTTCCTGCTTTAAGGTATAATCAGCATTGGAAATAATGTTGCTAATCAGGTTGTCAAATCTTAAAGCATATATACAGTTCTTGCTACTTTAAAACTGTACTGCTGCTGCTTCTTTAAAGCTGCATTTGATGTTTACCTGAGAAGCAGTGAAAGGAGACTTTATTTCTCATAAATTAACTTATGAATATTTATACACCAGATGGTTTTTCAAGTGCTGGCCAAAACTGATGGTATTTAAACCAGAGCGATTGAGGAAGAGGGAAGAATCTCATGGAAATATCTATAATTGAGACTTCTAAAAGCTGAATTATTTATGCATTTGGAAGTATATTTTCGAGCTTTACATTCTTGCTTGTGCATTTGATCCTGTAGTTTAGCCTGTGCTTTTAAGAGCATTCTTACTGCTGTGTATAGTGCAAGATTAGCAAAGGCTTTAGGTTTGATGATGTCATTAATATGAATATCTGTCCATAGTGTCCTTCAGAAGTGAGACCATGACGATGCATACTTTGAAAGACAAAGTCTTTGAGATGTGGGCAAGGAGGGAGCAGGGAAAAGTGATGGTTTACTGTAAAAGTCCTCCCCTTAGTTGTTTAAATGCAGTTTAAATTAGCTACATTTCAGTACATTTATTTTGATGTACTTGCTGAAGCACTTTTGTCAATTCCCAAGTAGTATTTGCTAACAGACTGAATTTTGGTGCCATCATCTGTTGGCCATGTACAATTGCAGCATGGGCAGATGGGGATCCCGAAACAGTTCTTGAATTGCTTGTTTCACATCCAGCTTAATTTCTTGTGCTCAAAATTTATGTATTGTGCTTTAAAAAAATAAACACATACAGAAGTCTGTACAGTGGAGCAGCCATTGTCTGTTGGGCTGGATGTCATATGTGAATATTGGCACAGACAAAACAGGCTTTTTACAGGGAAATAAACTAGACAGTGTGAACTCTATAAAGCTGATTTTACATAGCCACTTTATGTCAAAAACTATAGGTGGTCCTGTTATTTGGCAGCAACAGTATGTATGGAAGTTATTTTTCTGTTTGGAAACTTCTGCTTTGTTTTAGTAAAGAGTTTGACTTGCATGAGCAAAACTATTTGAAAGTAGTTAATAGTGATTTAATTCTGCACTAGAAAGTAGAGCTCAAACTCCAGTTTTTTGGGGGTAAAGTATCTTGCCAGTGGGTGTTCTCTTCAAGACTAGCTTCTGCAGAAAGATGATTGCTTTCTTTGTTTTACCAAAGTGATGTCTTTACATCCAGCAGATCATCCAGAGACAAGATTTAACATGATTCTTATTTGCTGGTAGTAGATTCATACACTGTAATTGGGGTTTTCTAGCTGTGGGGTGGTGTAGTAATAAAAATCCTGTCCACATTTGAGGCTTGTTATTTCTAGGTGAAAAACTTCTCTCCATTTGTAGCTTCAGCCTCCATTTATGAATTTCTATCCAAGTCCAACAAAAGAAATAAGTTGGAAGATGCTGGAGAGATGTCTGGCCTAAGAGTCGCAGTTGTCACAATGAAAAATGAGCCTTGGCTACACCTCAGGGCTACGTGCCTGATGTTTGTAGATGCAAGTCATTGTCCAAAGACGTTTGTGTCTGAGTTGATATTTTTCCATTAAGAGACAATGCAGAGAGCTGCTGACATGTTCTCACCCTGAGGTAGATGTTTCTAACTGGCAGGCACACCTGCCTTCTATCCATCGTCAGTAACAAGATTTTGGGAGATGCTATGGTCTGAATTTTGCTGAGGTGGATCCCATACAACACAGTCATACTGTCTCTACATTTCTGTCACAGAGAAACAAACTCCATCATGAATATTTACAAAAGATTGTCAACTGAAAATGAATTACTTGGAAAATCCCTGAGCAACATACTGGAAACTGGCCCAGCTCTGAGACCAGACAACTGCCAGAGTCCAATCCACTCTCAGCTTGTGTTTCTGGTTTTAAAGCAGGTACCCTTTCTCAAGGGTGAGAACCAAGGGGAAAGCTTTCTCCTGTAATGTGTGTGGGATTGCTGTGTTTGATCCTTAGCAACCAAACAGATACATAACATTTATAACTCGGTGACAGATCTGTGCTGCACAGTAAGCTGCCCAGGTGGACTCAAAACTTGTCACTGATTTCTGCACTCTCTTAATCTTCCTGTTTATTCTGTGCTTCATTAAAGTCAATCTCTGCTGGACGGACTGTCACTCAGGCTAGGCCAGTCCTGCTGTCTGCACTCTCTGGGGATCACCCTTCATCCTGATAAATGGTCTATTAGGAGAGCACGTGTCAGAGAGAAACCCATCGTGAAGCTAAATAGATTAGAGCCTCTTCCCTCGGAACAGTCTCAGTGGAATGGGGTAGGCGTGATCATTAAAGCGGATTTAGAATGAGAAGACATTATTCCTCAGGATAGAAATTGCTCTGAATTTACAATGTAAATGTAAATGTGTGGGGTGGAAACCCTCAATGTTAGCACTTGCCACCAGAACAAATGCAGTGTGATGGTCTGGAAGTTGCTGAACTTTCTCATGGTGCCCCCTTGGGAACTGAATAGATCCAGCCTTTCTCTGTGCTTTTGTTATACCTCTCGATACATACTGCAATTGCCAGCATGAAGGAGTGGTACAAATCCAATATTCTTGCAGTGCAGTTTAGCAGCTGCAGGTACATTAGGACTGGTAAAATTACCAGTCAAGGGAGAGGATTTCTGGTTTTTACAGACATCCTATCCCCCAGCTGTGGCATTGTGAGTCATTGCTGCCCTGCCCTTGACCCTCTTAAAACATTATGGTAACAGCAAGGCCAAAAAATCCCTTCCAAAAGCAAAACCTGCCTTTGAATTCATGTTGATGAGCCTGACTTAGTATGTGGCATCACACACCCAAATGCTTCTGGTCCATCTTCTGGTGCTCCCTTTACCTGGTGCAGATTTCCTCAAGTGATACATGGGGAGGGGAGAAGGAGGCTCAGGTTGCTCCTGTTTGTTTCTCTGGAGTTTGGGTGGTGGTAGGAATGGGAAGACGAGTTCAGTTGTTGCTCTGAGGTTAGCTGATGTTTAGCAGAGGTTGCCACTCTTTTGCAGACCCTCAGAGGGAGCTTCAAGCTCTCAAAACTGCCTTTTTAAAAATTACTTTTTAAATAATTTTTTTCTTCTTCACTTTGATCTTCCTTCTCTGCGTTACTGGGTGAGGGTGAAGGAAAAACAGATTCCAAGCTTTTCCACACAGCTCTCTGTGTCCTGAGCAGCCATTTCCATTGGCATCACAAGTTTTCATGTCTCTGGCCTTGAGCTTATTCACTGCTCTGTGGATGTTTGGTGTTGCAGGGATGCCTGTGGGAAAGGAAAAGCCTGTGCAAAGAGTAGGCAGGCGAGATCTTGATGCTTGATTTTTGTTGCTTGAAGGAACATGCAGAAGCTCTAATTTTCACCCTTGCTGGAGCTAGTCCAACAGAAACATCTCAGTTCTCTTGGCGCTAGAGTGGCAGGTCCTCCCTGGTGGCATTTGCACCAAAAATGGGGAGGGAATGCTGCCAGAAGATTCTCTTGTGAGAAGAGTGGCTATCACCTAGGGAGAGGATAGAAAAAGATTATGCTGAGAAAGTTAATTTTAAACGAATTAAGGGAAGATAAGTTCAGATTTTCCAGCAGAGCATCTTCCAGAAAAAGAAATAAAAAAAAAAAACCAAAAAAGTTACAAAATGGCAAATTCAACATTAGTTTCTATGCAGGATTAAGCAAATATGTACCTTTTTAATAATAGCAATAAAAACATGGAAGTATCATAATATGCATGTTGTAAACTCTTGTAATAGCTTGCAGTTATTGTTCCTAAACTGCATCTTACTTTTTGCAACCATAATATATTCTCTGTCTGCCTGGGAAGATTTAGTAGACAATGACTGCAATGATGGTACAAAAGTTGAAAGAGGTAATGTGGGGGAGTTCTGGAAGAATCTTTTCAGCTCTCTCTTTTGTTGTCATTTATTTAAATGCAAATCTTTCAGGAAAAAAAAAAAAAAAAAAGTCCAAAATCTGATAAATATTCAATAGCCTTGGCGCATTCATGAATGTGAGGCTGAGGTTATGGAAATGGTGAGTCATACAGAAACTTGTCCAGGGAAACAAGGCACTTCTGTTAAAGGAAGAGTAGGGTACAGCAGCCACTTAAATTAAGCCAAGGCCTAGAGTATATTTTAGTGTCTTCCAATAGTGAATTTTAAAGATATACTATGTAGGAAAATAGTCCCTTGGGTCGTTTTCAGACAGATCTAGGCAGCACTGCATTCAGACTGCTGTAATCAGTGCAGCCTCTGCTCCCAGGTCCAAGCAGGACAAGTGCCTGTGATGTTGCTGTGAGAAAAGCAGGTGGTTACAAAGCCTGAGACCAGGTCAGCACACACAGCTGGAGTCAGAATTGATGGTGTAGAGGGTGGTGCCCAGGAATGTGGTTCTGCTGTGCTGTTTGAGGTTCTGGTTTGTGCCAGTAGAAGAACTCTCCCAGGCCAGGATCCTGTCCCAGGGCTGGACACAGTCTGATGCAGACAGGTGCCAAAGCTCATTTTCCCTTTCTGTTCCTTGGTAAAAATCAGTGTTTGTACACCATGACTTTGACTCCCTGGGAAACATGCCCCAAAATGTGGTCTGGAGTGACCTTCTTTTCCTCTGTCAGTCTTGAACAGGGCTATGAGAGACAGCTCCTCCACCTGAACAATGTTATGGAATGCTATAAATATGGTAATTCTCTAATTTATTAAGGTTAACACTTACTTGACCTATTTTTAAAATGTTGCTGTTTCCAGGGTGTCAACAATTAAAAAGGTACCTGGAAGAGACCTACAGAAAAGCTTGGGTGTATGTCATGAATGTCATGTTATTTCATGGCTTTACATTTAAGCATCTTAATTACCACATCTCCTTACACTTAGAAGATTACCAACTAGAACAGGTTCAAAACTTTGTGTAAATGAAATCTGCAGAGCATAAAAAGAATTCACAGTAAACATCTTTTTTTTGTAGGTAGAGTTGACACAAAAATGTGGGGTTTTGTACTTGTTATGTAGTGGTATTGTTGTTCTTGTCTGTTTCCTATGTTTCTACCATACTTCATTTGGAGTTCATTATAGAGCTTTGCCTTACAGTATGACATGACTAAGCTTATGTTTAGCATTATTATTACATCATTTGTTTGTAAGTTCTGCCTATTTTATTGCTGAATTATACATTTTTAGCAATATTATTTAGAAAATAAATGTCAACAAATGTCTAGGGTTTTTTTTCAGGTTTTATTCAGATCAGTTTAAAGTGTTCAAATCTTAGCTAAAATAAAATTCAGCTTAGTAGAGCCTATAAATATAACTTTAACATTCATTTATCACTTACTAGGACTGGGCAGAAAATTATGATTTAGGGAGGGTTTCCATACATTTTGGGATGAAAACCATCTCTTTTGTTTTTTTTCCATAGCTTCTGGAGGAAAAAGGGATGAATTCTCTATATGACACAGCTGAGAGCATAGAAGGTGGATCTTCTATATCCAAAACTACTGGCTATTTAGTATTATCTATTATTTAAGATCTATCTCAGTTTATAGTCTACATTTTCCCATCCCACTTTGAAGGCACGTTTTGATTATTATTGGTTGGTTGGTTGTTTCAGTTGAGGACAAACTGCTACAGAGACTGAGGCTTCTGTCCTCAAGCTCAAGGTGTGCAGAGAAGGATTTGTGCAGAGGAACTCCCTTCTACACCTTAGTTCTGGCCTGGCTGGACACCTTTCCTGTCCTAGGCTGTGTACACAATAACAGGATGCTTTGCCATGACTTGCTAAGCCAGCCTGGGAGCCAGGCAAGGTGGATATTTTCTGCCTGGAAGGCAAAGAGAGTAAGTTTTTCAAACACTGAATAGCAAAATACTGAAATTCAGAAGCAAGAAAACCCCCCACTAGAAATTAAATAAAAATGTATAGTCCTTCAGGAAACTAGCATACATTGCATAACAAGCAGATAAGAATGAATTGTTCCTTTCAAGTCAGTTTAAAAAAGAGGAAAATATTTAGAAAGTGAATCTTGCAGTCTGGATAAAAGCAATTTTGTTTTATGCAGCTGCCAGTGAAGAGTCCTGCTGCCGTGGTAACTTGAAAGTCAATAAACATGAATTATTTACATGAAATATTTAGAAGACACAGGATAAAAATGAATGAGTATTCAACCAGAATTAATCCAATGTATAACACTAAGGAATGTCTATGTGTTCCTAGCAAAGTGATAGTGACATCCATTTGGAATCTCAGTTTATATACATAAAAAAGGTGTAAGTGAATATTTCATCATCTAATTGTAAATACATTTTAACTAAAATGCATGAACCAACTGTTAAGGATCAAGTAACTTAAATTAGAATATCTAGAGTATATAAAAACAGATATGTCTGGCCAGATGGTGTGAGAATAAGAAGTGACTGGATTTCAAATAAATAACAAGCAACTAGAAATATGTGCAATGGGATTCACCTGACCACCACACATTAAAACAACCTGCAAAGAAGAGATAAAGCAGTTTAAGAGAAAAGTTTCTATATTGGAGGAGCAATGAAAAATCTCATTTAACAGAGATACTGTGTTAGTCATACTTTCTGCTTCTTCTATCTGCAGAAATCAGGTCTCAACAGAGCTCTTGGATCCTGGAAAAACATGATGAGACATGGCATTCCAAACCCACTGACAGAGAAGGAAGAGCAGTAACAGTACTCACATGTAAATGAAGTGAGGCAAGCCCTGAAAAATGGCTCACAACAAGAGGAAAAATTAAGGAATTAGGAGTGCCCAAAAGAATACTTTGTAGTACAAACCCCTGTGGGATGGGAAGAAAATACTAAACAGGTAATGGAGATCAGAGAGGGTCATATAATTCTCTAAATTACTAAAATGAGGTTCTTGAACTACAGTTGTATCTCTCTAGTATACATCTGAATAGATATGGACTCAGGAAACAGTTTTGATAAGTATTACAGTATTTATAAGCTAAAGCAAAAAGTCCATGGGTATTGCTTTCATACATACATACTATGTAAAGGGCAAGCCTGTGTAAAATGTTTCCCAAATGAACTTGGTTAAAGTTTCAAAAGTGTGGATGGCTGGGAGTGAGAATTTCCAGTATATCTGGCAGTAGAGGAAAAGTAGAAACTGTTCATCCTAACATATCTTGTAAAATTCTGTAGGTCACCCAGTTTCAGGTCCTGTGCCCTTATTAAAGCACCAAGCATGTTTCTGGACTAATTACAGTGAAAGCAAAGTTGTTCAACAGTGGTATTCATGTGTTAGAACAGCACAGTGATCACTGATTCTTAGGTGAGTGACAGAAAGGTTGAGTTAGAGATCCTCTGAAGGAGGACTTTGTTAGCCATAGGGGACAAAAGGAAGGGAAAAAAGGACTGACAAAGGTTGTATACAAAGAAGCCTTTAATGAAGATTTGCCATAAGGCAACATAATAGTCCTTGAGTGTTATGAACTGCAGAAACTGCATGAACACATTATATTTTAAACACTTAATCTGTTTTACAAACTATGTACATTCTTCTGCTAAATAAGATGAATTGGGATTCAAGAAGCAGCACATCCTGACAAATCTTCTCCTGAAGGCATTCATTAATATAAATCAACAGTAGCAATTTTGTTTGATCATTTATTTGCAAGAATCATTAAGGTTTATTAGCATAATTATTCCCTGTGGGACTTCATGTCACATAAATGAAAAATGGCATTATCAATATTTAAAAGATAAGTATGTAATGTACAGAGTACTTAAACAGTACTCTGCAGGTGGTGTCCAGCTGTAGCAAATTAGATTAGGTCTGATTTCTAAATTCTAGAGATATAACTAGAGACAAAACTTGGTTCCTTATTGTGCAAGGCATAAGCACGCAGCCAAACTCTCTAGTTATTCATTACTGTACATGTGTGTAATACTGTCTTCTGATTTTAGGAAAGCAACTTGTCTTAAGATACCAAGGGGGAAGTGAATGTTGCTCACTGGTGGAAATCCTTCTGTAATCTTGTCTTTCTTATTTTTAACAGTTCTATATGATGACCTGAAATTTTCTCAATGAAACAAAACAACTTTCTCCCTCATCTCAGTGGAGACATGGAGAAAGGCCCTGCTTTCCTGCAGGAGCCCTCAAACCAAAATCAGCTGTGTGCCAACAGCTGATCCCGTGGCCTCTGTACCAACTCCGTGATCCTCTCAGTACTACCCATGAGCTTGGCTTACAGGAGCACTTTTTGAGTGAGACACAGGCATTGATGCACAGCAAAGCCTCTGGGTAACACTGTGGTGGGAACATCTCACAGACAGAAATCTGTGGGCTTTGTCTGGCCCACAGCAATGCAGAGCCAATTCATCGCTTCACTGAGGAATTTAGTTGGAGCACAGAATTGCTGGTTTAGCAGCAGGAAAATCAGTAACCACTGCGTACTCTTCTCCTCCCTAAAAGCTCCTGAATAAAACATCAATGATTTTACTAAACATGCCCCAGGACTCCTCCAGACACATCCCTGTGTGGGGCAGGGAAGCAGAGCCTCCAACAGCCTGGGGCTCATCACGATGCTCTGCCTGGGCTGCTGGGCAGGAGGAAATGCCAGCGTAAGAGATGGATGCAGGCAGCAGAATGACTTTCACCTTGCTCTCAGCCCTTTCTGGGACTGATGTCTGTTTTCTGTTATTGCCCTTCAGTTGCCCTTTCCGTTGGTTGGCTTGGGGTTATGGCTATGGATTAATTTATTTAATACTTTGTTGTTGGCAAATGAGATCCTTTTTTCTTAGTATTCTGCTCTTTGCTAAGCTCCCCTTTGGAGCTCCTCAGCTTTTTAATTATTCACAAAAGCTGAATGGAACTCTTTGGAATTAATTGTGTTTAGTGCATGTATGTTGCAGGAATGAAGGGGGTTCTGATTTGTTCTAAGTACATTTCTTGGTGCTTTCAAGTCTGCATTCAAGTTAGGACACATGCCAGCACCTGGCTTTGGTGCTTCCCAGGGACTGGGCAGTCTCCTGGAAGCATATGCCATCTCACCCTTTTGCTTGGTGTATACTTTTTTATGGATGCTGCTATGGGGAGAGTAGTAAAGCTTAGTACTTAATAGCTTTTCTCTCAATATGTCACTCAGCTTTGGAAATTACAAATCTTCCTTCCAGATGTCTATGTTCTCATGGCATTGCACATAAAATACTGAAAAGGAAACCATGTTCAGTGTTTAATGACAGCCAAAATCAGCTGGGGGGATGATCACTGGAGGGAGGCCATGACTGGTTTTAGTTTTCCCTCTGCCCATTCAGTTGGGCACTTTAGCAGATGAACTTGCAGGCTGGGTACTCAGATACCTGGTATTCTCAGCAGAAAGCACTTGTGTGCTCCCCTAGAAAACTGAGTCCTACAGCTGAATACTTATTAAACCCATATTTGTCTCCTCAGAAACAGATGTATTTTGGTTGAACACATTTGAAGCACTGAGTTCCTTGTAATATTTTAGTTTAGAGTCCATAATGCCATGAGTAAAAGATTGCTTCTGTCTACTGCTGCTGTGGGACATGTTTTCCCTACTACTGCCGGATAATTAAAAAAAAAAAATTAGGCTTTGTTGACAGTGATAGCCCCTTAGCTGCTAAATCTGCTATCTCATCCATCACTAATCTCAAGCAAAGCAAGCACTAGTTTCTCTGTGACTTATCTAGGTCCTTAGTAGATCAATAGCACAGCTCAGATGTTTCAGTCTCTTCCCTGTTAATTCGCATTTATCTTTTCATCCAAAGAAGGTAAATTACCTCACAGAGAAGCTGTGTTATCCCCAGTAGTGGTTTATAATGTTGCAAAGTCAGCATGACCCACATATCTTATCTCAGCTGGAATGCATTTGTCACTGTCTCATGTTATGATCATCTGGTAAAATGCCCTAGAAAAGAGGTAAACCTGCAAAATGGCTTCACCGTTTTCATTTAATGACCTTTTCTGCTATGTGTTCCTGAATCACCTTCAACTGAAAGTGCTAAATAAAGGGAACTTAGTTCTTCCCTTTAATGCTCCATTTCATCGTTTTTACCATTAGCATTCCTCAGCAGTCTTCATTTCTGCTGTCAGGAGTTGATCAGTGAGTGCTGATACTGAGTTTAAGAACTGACTCATTTATTAAGATGGTGTGTTAACTCTGAGAAAGGACTGCTGAGTTTAACTCTGCATTTGTACAGTTGGCTGCTGATTACCTAAAGCTTTTCAGGCTCTAGGAGGGTTTAATGCTCTTAGGAAAAAGAAATGAGAATCAGGTCACTGACCTATAGCTGTAACCAGGCTGCTGCAAAAAGAGATGCTGTATGGAACAAGGGTTTGATAGCAGTTATGCAGCTGGGACTCATTCCTTTCCATACTATAGGAAGGTGGATAATTCACTATCTGTAATTCTAAAAGCTTCATAAACTATATAATGGGAAGAAAACTTAAATATAAACACACTGAATTTCTAAGAAGTCTGGCATAGCTGATTGCTAAAACTGCATTTTGTTTTTTTAATTCTCCTTTAGAAGAGCAGAGCAACCCTGCCTGGACTGAACTCTGCTCTGCAAGTGTGAAATTCTTAGGTTTTTAACTGAAATTAATCGGTTGCCATCAAGGAGCTCTGCTTTTTGACATAAGGAGAAGGTAGATCTGTTTTCAGCTCAGTGCTTGACTTCTTCCCAAATCAGAGGTACAAGGGAGGCCCCTCCAGGGAGCAGTGACTTGCTGTGCCCACACAGCTGGGAGGAGGAGCAGCAAATACAGGTGCTTCCCTCTCAGGGTCACTGAGATGACCTTGAGGAGGAGGAGGAGGAGAAGGGGATGTGCTAAGAGAGCCTGGCACAAACGCTTGGCCAGGTGCAGGTGAGCGGAGAACCGGCAGGGAGGGCAGTCAGTGCCCGGGACAGAGAGCAGCAGTGATTGCAAACTAAAAAAGGGGAACTTGTGTCTCCATGTAATGGGAGGGAACAGAATAATTAAAATGCACAAGCTTTAGGACAGCAGCCTGCAGTTCATGGGAGTGCTCTCAAGAAGAGATGAAATCAGCAGTTGTGTCTAAGTTGAGGGAAACAATTGTTTTCCATCTCTTACATATTCCATTTAATGGAAAAATAAGGCAAGGACAAGAGTGTTTCTGTGGAGTTTCTAGGTTATTTTCCCCTCCTTGTTCTCTATGTGGAGTGACTGTGTGCTGGAAGGTTACTTACCTTCCTTTGGAAATCTGCAGGCACAGTTTACTGAGCTGTCCCTGTGGCTTAATTTATGTGGGGGCAAACAATCAGGACTTTAAAGGTAAGAGTTTCTGAGCACAAACTGCCATAAGGCATTGAGGACAAAAGAATTCTCTGGTTGCATTTTTTTTTTTTTCTTCTTTGTATTTTAAGCACACTTCAGCAAATGTGAAATGTATAGGAAATAAAAGAACAGTGAGGCTTCAAGGACTGGAAACCTCAAAATATTTTTTCATTGGGAATCTTTCAGAGTATTAGTACTGTGTTCTCTCTCTACTGCAAAATATACACTGCTAACAAATAGTTTACATGCAAATACAAGCCACCTCTAATTTGAAAAATAACTTTGTGAACTGACCCATTGGTCTCTGGTATATATTTTGGTTTTTTACTCTGACTTGTCTGTCTGAGTGCCTTGCTGTCCTGGAGACTGACTCGAGCTATGTTTGTGCTCTCCTTTTAGAGGGTGGCTGTTCCAAAAGGAGTATGTCACGTGAGCAAAGATGACATTTTACATCTCAAGGTTATTTTCTCTCATATCCTGAAGTGAAGAGCAGTGACTTTATTTCATTCTTTTGTTCAGTATGAAAGAAAATTCTGTTTATTTCCAGTGAGGTGCACATCTGTTTACTGAGGAGAAAGGACAGCAAAAATATCTTTTGCATCTTTATCCCCCTAGTCCTGCCACCTCCAAACTTGAGCACTCAAAGTGCTCAAGTGCCAGAGTAGTTAAAAGATTTCTTCTTTCTAAGTCAATGCCTTGGAATCAGTGGGGGATAGGGGTGGGTGTGTGTTGACATTTACTTGTGTTGAAAAGAGGCGTATAGTGGTAACACCACTTGCAAAGAAGAATTAGGGAATGTTTATGATCTTTTTCTGTCTCATCTCTCTCTGCTTGCATCTTTTTAAAGACGTGGTCTCCTGTAGTTTATTCCTCCCTTCCCCAAGTGTTGTGGGAAAACACTTTTCTCATTAAAAGGATGGAGAATAACCAAAGCTTCAGAACGAATTCCATCACTTTGGGAAAATTTGTAAAAGGTTTAAAGTAATAAGTGTTCTCATCCCAAAAAGATATAGACACATCTAGCATTGCATCAGTAGAAACCAAGCAGACTTGTTACCTAATTCTCAGAGGTATTCTTCTCTTAAGCTTTATTCATTTTAATTAATTTTAAAAAGTAGGTGACTTTATGCATTTGAAATACTGTTTTAAATAAGCGTAAATGTCTTTCGTTTTACTTAACTAGGTGGAAAGGAACATTAAGGTAAGGAAAGCGGATGGGCAGAGTTTGAGGAATTGGGTGCCACACCGTTGATTTCCTTCCTGGGGCAGAATCAGTCCGGAGAAACTGTGGGGAGCAGTTGTTTGTTCAGTATGGTCTCTCTGGAATATTGAGGGCTGGGTTTTCTTGAATAAAGCACACTCTGTACCAAGTAACCTTATAAGAATCATCTGGTTTGGTGATGCTCATATTGAGGGCTGTGGCTGTTGTGTTCTGCCCTGTGCCTGTTTCTCCCATACCTGCTGGAGATTCATCGTCGTAGCTGTGGAGGAGTGAAATTCTTAATTAAACGCTGCCACCTGGGGTTTGTGTTTAGAGGTGAGTCAGGTGCATTAATTTAAAGTCACGATTCAAGAAATGCTTTTAAATATCATCCGTCCAAGTCCCCGCCCGCTGACGTCACGCGGCCAGGGCCCCGCCCGCTCCTGGGTCACGTGACACGGTCGGCTCGCCATCTTGGCCAATCAGCGGGGCGATTCCCGGAAGTGAAACCGCGCCCTGGCGCCCGGCGGCGCCGCGCGTTGCCACGGCAACGGCCGGCAGGATGGTGAGAGGGAGCGGGGGGGGCGCCCTGAGGGGACCGGGACCCTGAGGGGAGCGGGACTGGGGGCGGAAAGGGGAACGGGATTATGAGGGGAGCGAGACCCTGAGGGAAGCGGAACCGCGGAAGGAGCGGGGCCGGGGGCAGCATGGGGAGCGGGACCCTGAGGGGAACGAGACCCTGCGGGCAGCGAGACTGGGGGCGGCATGGGGAGCGGGACCGGGAAAGGAGCGGCGTGGGGAGTGGGTCCCCGGGGCTGTCCTGCGCCACCGCCTCTACCTTGTCGCCCGCAGGCGTCCGAGGAGCGGGAGTGGAGCAGACGGGCAGCCCGGCTGCGGGCTGAGATGGAGCGGGAGCAGCGGCTGGATGAGGCGCTGCGGGCGGTAAGAGCTGCGGGGGCGACCGCGCTCGAGGAGGAGCAGGCTGAGGAGAAGGGTTCGCTTGGCTTTACCTTTGCCTGTCAAAAGCTTTCCCCATTAACTATCATTTACTGACTTTGTACAGTCTTGCTTGACTGCACAGTCTCCTTGCGTTCTCCCAAATGTGCGTGTGCGAGAGTTGATACGGAAATTGATTGTTCTGATCAGGCAGAAGAGAAAAGAAAGCAGCGAGCGCTGCAGCTGGAGCGAGAGCAAAAGCTGGCGGCGGAGCTGGCGAGGCGGGACCTCGAGAAAATGAAAGATGAGAAGATCAGGCAACAAGTTAGAGCCAACAGGTAATTCAGAAAATTCCCAGCTGTATCAAATTGGCTGCTCCTGTTATCAAGATTTGGGAAAGCTGTAGCAGGAGTGGAGATGACTCAGACCTGGAAGGAAAAGTTACTTTCAGATCAAAGTATAATAAAAAGTAAATTTTAAGCGAATTTAGTCAATAAAAAAAATGTTGATCCACAAAATTTTCATTTTGAATGTATGTATATTCAAAATGAATATGTGTATGTATATACACTTGGGTATATCTGTGAGCATTCATGTATGTGTATATGTACCTGTGCTTAGAAGTGAACTGTGCAGAACTGTTGATAGCATATGTAGAAATATATGTAACCCTTTTTTTCAACTGATTTTTTTTCTTTTTTTGCCCTCTAACTAGAGCAATATTTTTCATCAGGGTTACCCTGATGAAAAATTCTGTGTTTAATTAGTGATGGAAACTTAATTTTTAACCCTAGATACATACCCCCTTTTAACAGGATAATCTTTTTTCCCCTGCAGTCTTGAACTTCGAGAGTTAGAAAGAAAGCTGAAATCTGCTTATATGAATAAAGAACGAGCTGCACAGATGGCTGAAAAAAAAGCTATATACGATGAGAAAATGGTAATTAGTGTATCCCAGCACCTGAATCCCAAAGTAACTCTTTGAATGGATTGTGCAGAAGATTTTTCCTTTGACCTCTTTTATCAAAAATATTGTTCAGGCATTCAGTGTTATTAAAATATATTTTGTATAATGAAGGATTAATAAACCAGTAATAACTAGCTATAAGAATATGGTTAGCTTTGCCATTTCAATTGAAGGAATAGTTATTGAATTAGCTGTATGACTGGTTATAGTTGTTATTTTGCTGGTTTTATAATATTTATTCAAGTCAAAACTATGATACCTTTTGTATAGTATGTGTTTACATTGGTGAATCCTTACCTCAGAGTCTGGTTGTTGAAAACAATGTTACTGTTGTTAAACAGTGGTCTGGGTAACTTCAGAAAGACTTGCAAATTTGTCTTTATGTATAGAAAGATATTGGTGATCAGGCAGGTGATTCTGATGATGTTAATGCTTTATACAGAGTTCAGTGCAAGCAGTTCTTTACAGCAATGTGCTTATTGAGGGTGTTCTCTGTAGCCCAACCTCATTCCAGTCATTGTGCTGAAGTGAGTGAGTCCCACCTGTGCTCAAATGCTCAATACTTTGTTCTTTAAGTATTTTTAATGCTCCTCAAGTTGGTCAGATCTTGAGGGTGCCCTTCAAGGGTTCTACTGACTGGATTAAGCTATTAAACATGTTAAGGCTCAATATTTATAGATTGAGGTGGGAGACATTAATTTCTGGTAATGTTGCATAATTCCTTTCCATACTGTGTATTTTTTTACTACAAGTTGTAGTAGTGTGAATGAAAAGGAATCCTGTGTTGCCTTTTTCCCCCTAGAAATGGGAGGAAGAAGTAGCCCAGGAGATGAAGGAAGAGTACGACAGGTATCTGAAAGAAGAAATGTCTGCAGAACTGAGGCGAATCCAGGAGAAGAAAATGTACCACCAAGAACTGGACAAGCAGGTGGAGGAGCAAGAGAAGAAGAAGCAAGAGGCTTATGAAGAGTTTCTAAGAGAGAAACTCATGATTGATGAAATTGTAAAAAAGATCTATGAAGAAGACCAAATGTTAGTTATTTTTAAATTTTTCTTATTTTTTAATTTAAAACAAAGCAACTCATATAACTCTGCACAGAAAGCTAATTTGTATGCACCTATTCCGTATAGACTAAGGCCCATTTTAGTTTTCCTTGGTCACATTTCACTAACAAGAGACTGACTTGCATGAATTTTCTTGTTGAAACTTCAGGATGTCCCAGTCAGTCTCCTGGCCTTGTTCCCCAAATACAAAATCCAACTTATTTGCAGGAGGGCTTCCATTGGGCCCATGATGCTGGACACAACAGCATATTACACATTTCTGCCTCACCTTGTGTCCCCGCCTTGCCACCAGATGCTTTGTTTGCATGTTTAGAAGAGGGAAGGAGGTTTCTGAGGGCAGGGTTGTGTGTGTGTGTGTGTGTGTGTGTGTGTGTGTGTGTGTGTGAGGAGAGTCCAGTGTAAATAAAAAAGTTTAGAGGTTATGGTGCTATTGGGCTTTCTTTTCTTCTTTCTCTTTGATGGAGTGTGTATAAAATGCAGCAGCAGCGAGTACTTTTCTGTACAGTCTGTCTTCCAGAAAGGTATTGGACATGAGATTCCCTTCTTTGGGTAGTTTATTACTGAGTATTTTCAGTTTAGCTATCTAGTTTGTAGCTGAGTGGTTAAGGAGAGTCATCTAAATCTTAGTCTCAGGAATATGTTGTTAATGGTGAGCGTCTGGTTGATTAAATGTTACTCTGCAGTATGTTAAATAATTATTTGAACATATTTTTTTCCATCTTCTACAGGGAAAAACAACGCAAGTTAGATAAAATGAGAGAAACCCAGACATATATTGAAGAGTTTATAAAAGAACAAGCTATCTGGAGGAAAAGGAAACAGGAAGAGATGGAAGAAGAAAATAGGAAAATTATGGAGTTTGCCAACATGCAACAACAAAGAGAAGATGATCGGATGGCTAAAGTTCGAGACACTGAGGAGAAAAAACAGAGAGTTCAAAACATGGTATCAAAAATTGAAATAGAAGAAAAAAATGTTGTATGTTTTTATCCTTCATTAAGAAACCTTTCCTTCTTGTAATAGGTTGCCAAGACCATGGAAAGAGAAGAACAGAGGCGTAAAGAACAGGAACAAATCCGCCAAGATCTGTATCTGGAAGAACAAGAAGCAATGGAAAGGAAGAAGGAGATGGTAAGTGCTAGCAGGTACATGAAGGCTTTTTTCCCATACTTTGGATTTTAAGTCTGCAGCATTGTTAGTGACTTTGGGGTTTCCAGTTATGTTCTAGCTCAAAGTATTTATTTTCTACTCTATTTCCTAAATGTTCTCAGTCAGACAGACCGTTTGTGCATTAGTTTGGGTTTTGGAGGGAAAATTTTGTACTTTGGGTTTCCTTTTCTGTTCCTAATGTATTTCAGTTTTAATTTCAACCAGGAAGACAAGTGAAGGTTTTTAATACCCTTATGGCCCCGTTTATACATTTCTTTATCTTGTGAAGGAGAATACCAGTAACTTTCAAGTTTAGATTTAAGCTAAGCAGTTTAATTAACTGCTTTTTTTCTGCATATCTATTTCCTATGGGCCTGGCCACACTCCATCTTACCTTGCTATGGGTGACAAACAAAAAGTAACATAGGCTGAGATAGCTAACACTGCTATTTTTAGTGTTGTTCAGGATGACTGTCTTGTTGATTCCCTTCATCATATTGGGTAAGAAAATTGTCTTTGGTTTTGGACTTAATTTTGAGAATCTTGTGACATTTGCCAAGCTGATTAATACTGGAGAGTGCTGTCACATATGGAATGTTTGCTCTAGTTAGTTATGCTAGAAGTTAAGAGCTACAGTAAATATATTCCAAGCTAAATGGAGTAGATTTGCTGCTGCTGCTGAGAATTTTTCAAAGTATGTTCAGTAATACTGCATTTTACTTAATTTCCTTTATAGGCAGAAATTGAAAAGAGAATAAGGCAGCGCCTAGACTTAAGGCAAACATATGAAGAGCAACTTGCTCTAAAGGCAGCAGCACAACAAGCTATGAGGAAAAAGGAGGAAGCTCTCCGGCAGCAGATTTTGGCCAGGCTGGCAGAGGAAGATCGCATTGAGCAGCTGAACGCGCAGAAACGGAGAATGAAACAGCTTGAACACAAAAAGGCTGTGGAAAAAATTCTTGAGGACCGTCGCAAACAGTGTATTGCAGAAAAAGTAAGAGTTTCACATGCACCTTGGCTTTGAGCACAGTGTTTAACGTGGGAATACTTGTGCTATCCTAAGGGACATACTGGTGTTGCTAAGGAGAGGTGATGGGAATTGCAGAGAATAGCGGGGGGAGCCAGGACTTTGTTTTGGTTTCTGACTCAGAGCTAACTTTTTTTTGTAGCTTAAGAGATTGGGGTCAACAACATCCCTGCCCCCCTGTGTAGCTGTGTAGGGCAAAAACCTCTTCAGGAGCCATGAGGTCAGCAACGCAATTGCTGTCCAGTTCCACATCCCTGGTCAGCTGCACTGATAATGATGTGTGAGGAGGGGAAGGCCTAGCCTTCCTTTGAGGTTAAGACTGTTTTATTGAGATCTAAGGAAGAAAAGGTGTAAGCTGAAAGCAAGACATGGAATCCCATGCTGCTGATTTTAGACCTGTTTACAGGGTATAAATCACCTGCGTAATGGGAATTGACATTTCCAGTCATCAGTGTGAGAAGTCATACCTATTGCTCCTTTTCCTGGATTAGAGCAGTAGGGCTGGAACAGACTAACTCATCTGAGAGCCAAAAAGCCACCAGAACTGAATGTTGCCTGCCTTCAAAAGGGCTTCTGACACCAAGCACTTGGATAGCAGACTCACCCCATGACTTGCCATTCAGTTTTCTGTTTTGTCTGAGATTGTTTTTCAGTTGCCAGACAGGTATTGTTGAAACAATGCTTTGTGGGGTTTTAAATACACTTTTCCATCCTTTCCAAGAAAATTTCCTGTGATCAGGAATTAGTAAGTAGAAGTTCAAAATTTACTCCACTAATTTTTTTTTCTCTTTATGCTGTTGTGGAGAGTTGTGGAAACAAATGTTCACAGAGCTGAAACAGAACTTAGGAAAACTTGTTTATTGTAGGAGCGTGAATTTGAAGAAAGAGAGTTAGAGAAGAGAAGACAAGAAAGTATCCGTGCAATTATTGAAGAAGAACGACAGAAACTCTTGAAAGAGCATGCATGGAAATTGCTGGGTTATCTTCCTCGAGTAAGTGAATTGAAGTTTAAATATTTTTCAAGTCTGTCCTGTAAATTGGTTTTCTCCTGGATAGTTCAAGGTGAAGTTGCAGAACTGTGGGAGTTCCTGGAGTCAGTGGAGCGCTCACCTCTTCCTTTTGCTTTTGAGTTGGGACCCATTTACAGCTCTGCTGTTTGTGCTGAGGGGCTCTGGGCTCTCTGGCACTATTGATGCCTTGTACAGAACTCACTAAAAGCTTCCACAGTGTTTTGCATGTCCAGTGTTTGAAATATGGAACATGAGTTCTACAGCAGGGCTTCTCTAGCCTATGGGGGTCCACCACATCTTAAAACCTGTTTCCCCCAAACTTCTCAGCTGGGGTTTTGGCAGCAATTTCTTGCAGCTCTGGCTTGTCTGCCACGTATTCCATAACTATGGACTCTGCAGCATTTACAGAAGCATTACAGAGCTTGCTCTGTTCATCCCTGTCTTTTTAAAAGTTAAAAAGATGGAAGTAGTTACTGCAATAGGAATAAACCACAATTTATTTTGTATTGTGCTTCATAATTGGAAAGATCTCTTAACAGTACACAAATGAACAGACAGCTGCCTTAGGGATGTGAAAATGCATGTACAGTAGGGAGAGAACTATCCAGCTGGTTAAAGAAATTCTGCTACTGGAAAATGTTAAATAGAGCAGAGTTTAATTTTTATTCAAATATTAATACGATAATTGCTGCAGGAATTTATAACACTTGGGAGTGAGTTGTTCTCTAATGATTAATTAGATTTAATTAAAGGATAACTCATTTTGACAAAATTTTGATAAACTTTTCTGGTTTGAATTTGCTGTTGTAGAAAGCCTTGGCAATTTCAGTGTCCAAGGCTCACACGTGCACCATGTATGATATTCTACTTCTCTGTTCTCTGCTTCAACACCGTGTCTGAGTGGGTGCTCCTACCTTACATTACTTCACTCAAAATGATTAAACAGCAAAGTGCTACCAAATTGGAAACTTTCCAATATAAATTCAGTTTGTAACTTTTCTTCTTTTTTAAATGCTGCAAGGTATGTTCTGTGGGTCATACGTATTTTTAGCAGTAAAATTAATGTAGAATTAATTAGAAATTTAACTTTCTGTGTGCCTCAGCTTCTCTTCCCAAAAACATAGTTTTTTATTAAGTTGTCCAGCATTACTTGATTTCCCAAGTTATTTCTTTGTATGAGCTAATTCCAACACAGGTAAAGGTGGAGACAGAGCCCCAGCCCAGCCAGGGCCTCTTTTCTCTGAACTTGCTTGATTTTACTAAACCTGCTCCTGTGCTGTACTGCCTGTAATCACTCCTGTGAGCAAAAGAATGCAGCAAAATGTTGTCTTTGGCAGAACAAAAGGGAGGCTCTGGGTTAGCACCTATTTGTAACTCACCTGTTCAGGTTTTGTGATGGTTTTCAGGCTTGCTTTAAAGGTAGCATAACAGTATTGTGGATACCATTACGGACACCGTATTTTCTTCCATAGAAAATTTCAGAGATCCATAGTAATATCTCTATTTTGTTTTAGCTTCTGATATTTCTTTCCCATTAATGCAGGGAATACTCAAAGATGAAAACGACATTAACATGCTTGGAGAAGATTTCAGGCTGGCTTACCAGCAGAGAAGAGGTAATGAACTTTCAGAAGAGAGCTGAACCTTCCCCCAGCTCAGCCCCTGCTTTGCCACTAGGTGTCAGCTGATTCCCAGTGAAAACTTTCATTTGCTTTTAGCAGTGAGGAATTCCTTTTTAATAGCATTAAAAGCCTTCATTTTAAAACCAAAGGACTAAACAATGAGCAGTTAGTTTTATATAAGTGTGTGCTCCATTTGCATTTTCCACCAATAAACTGTTCTGCAGTTCTCAATTATTCTCAGTTAGTCATGTAGTAATGTTAGAAATGTTTTCTTCAGCAACACAGCAGAAACCTAACCTAGCATGTGTATTCCAGTCTGGACTAAAGGATCCTCCTAATGCACTAGTTCTGGGAAGATGTGGTTGCACTGGCATTACACTACTGCAATGCTCATCCAAATGTAGTGTGTCTCATCTCCACAAGGTAGGTCTGAGGTACTTCACTGGTAGGATATAAGCAGAGATGATGTATCATTCTGAGGTCAGACCTACTCTTTTATACCTTTCTTTCAGTGCATAAACTGACTATTTTTTCCCATGTTGTTGCTCTGAGAGAGGAATCCATTGAAGTAACTGAGGTTCATGCAAGGAGCACAGGCTTGTATTTTTCCTGTTCATTAATGTACACACAATAGGCTCACTCATCTACCCTGAATCTGTTTTCTAGTTATTGATTACAATAACTAATGAAATTTTTGAGGATGAAATGCTTGTAGAGCACCTCTGAATATGGAGTCATTGCTCCTGCCTGTATCCCAAAGAAGCAGCTGATGGCCAGGGAAAGGTTTAATACTTTCACCTTGACTGAAAGAACAGTTTTATTTATTTATTATTATTTTATTTATTTACAATACTGCATGGGACTGTGTAGTCTCTCTGGGCAGTAAGGAGCAAATCTCATGTACGGTTATGCCAGCCAGGGGCTAAGAGGTAATGGCTAAAACAAGTTATGGTCATTTCTATAAAAGAGCTGTTGGTGCTTAAATTAGATGCCAGACCAGCTAGCTTTGAGGGGAGATCTGTTACAGAGAACAGACAAGGCCAATTTTCCAACCACGTGTTTTAAAAAGGACATGACATTTTCTTCTCAACTGGATCACTGGTTAGTTTATTTTTGTTGCAACAAGGAATTTTCTGAGAATAAATCCTGACTTCCTCAGACTGAATATTACTATAGGTAAGGTACAGTTTTAGATTCTAGAATAGAGGAAACTGATAACAAAGTTCACTTGTTGGAATATTCCTTGCATGGTCTGTGCTTCTCTGCTTCTTACATAATGGGCAGTTTGGCCTGACAACAAAGTAGAAATTTGTGTTTCATACAACATTACAACACAAGCTGTGAGGCTTACAAAAGTTAAACTATTTAAATATAAGCAAAATCAGCAAAATCAATTCAGTGAGATATACAGTTATTAACTATTAACAAGGACTCATACACAGTCTGAAAATAATGTGCCATCTGACTCATCTTTCAAACAGAAGTTATTTAATGGGAACAATAATTTCCCCATTCAAGAGCTTTCATGAATTCCTCTTCGGTAAAAGAAAGCATCTTGGCAGCTTCAATGTGCATCTGAAAAAAAAAAAAATGAGAGCAGAAGGTAAATAGTGTGAATGACCAATACAAAATCCTGGCTAACTGGGATATTTTATGGGTTTTAATAAAGTACAGAAATTCCTGAAAATCTGACAACTCCTGTGACTTCTGAGGAACACATGTAAGAAAACTGGTCCATGTTCTTTCAAGCTAATCAATAAACAATTTAACGTTAAAGTTCTTACAAAGCAAATCATCCTACTGCTGATATTTAATGTCTTTGGGGAATTTTTTTCCCTTTATCATTCTTCAGGCTATCTGCTCTGTGCATCTGAACCTGCCACACAAATACTACACAAATAGCCTAAATCAGGTTTTTCTAATAAATTCAACAAAGGCCTGTTTGAAGCAGACTTGAAGTCCTTCCACTGATTGTGAATACTGAGCACAGGTGAGCTTCAGCTGCCCTCCCCAGTGCCTTCTGCCAGAAGCTGCAAGGGGCAGGGTGAGCCCCATTCTCTTCCATGTTCCTCCAGTCACAGTCTCTTCAGAATGGGCAACTCACAGCATCCTTCTTCTGTGAGTAACACTTGTTGTAAGAAAAGGTAAGTGGCTTTCTCTCCTATCTGCAGTTCTGATACAGCATTTGCAATTGTTTAAAAATGTATTTAATGCAGTTTGTGACATTTGTCTCAGACCACAGGTTTGGTTCCCAGTCAAACAGAAATGCTGCTCTGTGACACCCATTTCAGTGAATTCATGTTCTAGAGGACAATGAGCTACCTCATCTGGAAGAACATATTTTGAGTGAATGCTGTGTAGCTTTCATTCTCAAAGTCAACTTGCAGAGCTAGAAGGGCCAGCTGAAGGCTAAGCTAGCACTTGCTGTTAGGTGAATCTCCAGGATCTCCTCTGCATCCTGTTCTCTTGCCCTGGAAATACATGAGCAGCCCCACTTCTACTTATTCCACTTACTTGTCCTCCTTTGCCCTATACTGGGGAGGGATTCCAGATTTAAGGTTGTCATTTCATATTGCAATTCCCAGTTCTTAGGATAAGTGTGTGTATTTTGCACCCTGAAGTTGCCACTTCATACAGAACTATTCTTCCTCTAGGGGCTCAACAGCTTCAAAAGTGTTTACTAAATGTCTCGTGATCACTGAGTACTCAAAGGGCAAATAAAATGTTCTGCTTTCTTATCTCTAAGGCTGGCCCTTCTTAAAGGGGGTGCTGCTCAACAAGCCACTATACATTGCTTGCTTTAGCTGTCTTACAGCTTTGATTTGAGAGTGCAAGAAGTGCATTGACTCCATTCCAAAATGAATCCCATGGGATTCAGCAGAGTAAGCAATTGGAGGTGACCCACTCTGTGGTGTTAAGGTCCTGTCCAGCCCCTAGCTCTATATGTCTCATGCAGCCTCAGAAGGAAAACTGAAGGAAATGACTGCACACATCCCAAGTATTTTAAGTGAAAAGTCTGATGGAACTGCTAAGTGGAAAATTGTTTGATTTGGGCAATCAATCTTAGTATACAGTCCTCTCATTTTTATTTCCTTCCATGTAAACTCTCAGTTTCCAGGATTATTTTACTGGATAGCAGACACATTTAGCTAGAGGTTGTTAACTGAAATACATCCATAGTCTGGTGCTTACCTTTTGTCTCTTCAAAATATCAATTAACTTTAACTGCTTTTTAAAACCTGTAATTAGCTCTCCTTTTTGTTTCTGCAGTTTCTTGTTTTCTGTTTTTAATTCTTCGATTGTTTTGAGTTCTTGGTTAGCTACATCCTACCAAGGGAAGAAAAGGAGAAATGCATTAATTATTAAAATGGTGCTTTAACCAATGAAACCTGGCATTACACAAGAAAATGACGAACAGTAGCCACACATGACACTTGTGAAAAGAAATGGGATTAATCAAAATACTCCCACATTAAAGCTGAAAAAAGAAAATAAAATCTTGGCAATAAGAGCCGTGGTTTGCCTTTGTATGTATTAGGTGTGTATGTGTACTTCTTCCTCTTTTTAAACAAGTCTCATTTTCACACAAATGAGGAAAATCAGAAAGGCTTTAACTTCATTCTGTACATTTTTTCTTCCTGCAGAGGTTGCAGTAGTAGCCTCTAAGAAAACTTATTGAAGCCTTTTGTGACTTGCTCCAAGTTAATTTTGGGGCTGCCTGTAAGAGATACGAAGATTCCAAAGCCCATCAAGCTTTTTGTCTCATTCTAGCATTGCTGAGTGATTACAGACTGGAAATTGTTTTAAGCCGTAGTACCTTGTTGCTTTGCTTCAGTTTATTCAGCTCCACTTTATACTTTTCCACTTCTTCCAAGGCCCTGTTTAAACGAACCTCTGTTGCACTCTGAGTGGCTGCAGCCTGCCTTTGGGCACGCTTTAGATTCTCCAATTCCTATTTAAGAAGCAAAGGACAAACCCAATAAAAACATCATGAATAATGGTGTTCTAATGAATCCTGAATCAACAATGTGCTTACAAAAAGGCTCACCCTTGAAAGGTGAAGAGTCTGTGAACTTCTTTGGCCTGCAGATAGAATCTGTCTCAAAGACAATTCTACCATTAAAACATCCCCTTCTTTGAAATCTTGAAAAAGGATCTTTCTCATCTTTATTTTTTTTAAGTTTCTCTTGGAGTAATTGTGAAGCTGATCATATAAGACCACAGGATTGACTGAAAAACCTTGTATGATCATTCAGAAAAAGACAAAAAATTATCCCTATGTCCACTCTGAGGCAGAATTTGAAATGGTGTCTCATGTTCCCAGCTGCTTCTTTCCACCTGCTCCTTTCACCTCTTTGCCCCAGAGATTACTACATGCAATTAACACCAAGAAGTTAAAGTAGCCTACTGAAGATGGCTAAGGGTAGTAACTATTTCATCTGGCAGAAAATAGTTCATTGAGTGTTATGCACCAATCAAAGCAGTTGTCTCTTGACTCTGCTGACAATATTTCATGGTGCTGTAAGTGGGGAAATGAGAGAAAGAGACCAAGTTGAGCAACAGAATAATGAGACTGAAGATCAGGGAATAAAGATAACATACAAAGTAAAAGAAACAATTCTAGCAGAAAGAGCACATCTTGTGTTTTATGAAAAAGAAATAGACTTTTTCTTTAAAGTATCAAATTTTTAGTAATGGGCACAAAAAGATTGGTTTAACCAAATTAAAGTAGAGAGGGGGCTTACTGATAATGAGGTGTCCCTCAGACTGCATCATTTCTGAGCAATTGTTTTATTTTCTCAACTCTACACCTGTTCTGTGGTGGTTACTCAAGACTTCCACATCCTTTATCCAAAAAATACATACTAATTGGCCTCTTTGTCTTTTATCAAGGTGATGGAACTGGGAATAAAGTCTACTACATCTTTTGTGCTATGTATTTTATTCTGCATTAATATGAAAAGCTTTGGAATATAGTCTTTCAAGCATTTAATGACCAAAAAAAATAGGCTACATGCAATGCAAATTACTTATTAGCTAATCAGATCATTTAATGAAAGAATTCTAAGAATTCTTTCAGGGATTTTTGACATTTACTGTCACACATAATACCTTATCAAGGACTTTTTTGCAAGTCATCCAGTGAGATTATATTGTTAAATATATTTGACTCCAAATTTTTAATCTTAAAACTACCTGAAATAAATGTTTTATTTTGTAACTAGGCAAGGTTTCTGCCATTTCTTCAATACTTTAAGTCACAGCTGGATTAGTTTTCTCATATGATGTTTTTTTAAGAGGGGGGAGGATAAACTACTGTGTTTTAAAATTGCATCCCCTTTCAGTTTCTGGATTATCACTACTGTTCTGCCATGGCTGAGGCACTTGAGTATCAGCAGGGGCTGTGATGGCTCATGAGTAACCCTCACCAGGCCTTCTGTCCTCCCAGCAGCAGTGTAGGCAGCACTGCTATCTTTAGGAAGCTCTGCAACACTTCTGCAAAAAACACTTCTGAGAGAAGGTGTACTTAACATCAAGGCAAGTGATAAACCCCTGCACAAAAGCTTAAAAAGAGTAAGAGTACAACTTTGGTGTTTCCCAGACCACTATCTAACATTAGAGCTAGGCTGAACAAGTGAGAGAGAACACAAAGGAATGTTCTTGTAGACCAGTGGTGAAAAAGAGATGAGAGAGTTGATAGCATTTATTAGATCAACTAGATAGAAAAAAATTGGAATGCTGGAAAGAAAAAGATGGAAATCTATGGGAGCATCAGAATTCAGTTACTGCCTTAGGTGGGTGCTGCAGCAGTAATGTTTACAGAGACTGAACACCAAAAGAATAAAATGTAAAAATAACAAGTAGTTACCATGTTTCAGGTAAATTGTGAAAAGCAGATAAAAATGTTTGTCTAGGCAGATACAAAAAGTACCTGGGGGATTAATGAACAAAAAACTTGATAATCTGAGGAGTTTGGGGAAGCTTGTATCGCACCTTAGGTCTACCATCATCTACATTGCAACAACAGAAAAAGCAATTAAAGCCCCAAAATCAGAGGTTACATTTGTGCTGTCTCAGCTCTACTGAAAACTGTCTCTAGACTGAAAGAGTCATGAGAGTTTAGCAGCATAGTAGCACCATTTCAAGCCTATGTTCACAGGAAATTGCTTTTAAAAACGTCTGGATTTGATCTACACTACATTAATTAAATAGGGTTTACTAATACTTCATATCTAAAGTTTTTAGATTTAAGCAGTTACTGCAAAATTATTTTTTACATGCATGGTTTTCTGCAGTTAGATAATTTATTATAGCAGAAAAAATATGTAAACGAATTTTGGAATTAGCAGAGAATCTGTCATTACATATACTTGCTTTTTTTGCTATCTTAGTATTCTAAAGGATTTCCACTATTTTTCATGACCATGAGTGATTGGTGACCTCGACTAATTTTAGAAAACACAACCTATGAGGAACAATTGAAGCAACCAAGGATGGTAAATCCAAAGCAATGACCAGTGAGGGAAGTGACTCTGTTGTGGATATGGTACCTGTAAAGCGGAAGTGAATAAACTTTTCATCCCATTTCCCAAATACATTCTAACAGTGACTGTGTGCAAGGAAGTGGTGGAATTGCCATTCCAGAAGGCTCTAAGTACAGTTTAAGCAAACTTATGTCCCAGGTGGTTTGAATATAATTTCTCCTGTCTTGCTGCAAGAGAAGGAACTAAATTACAGTAAATCTCTAGGCCCTATTAACTGTGAACCAACGAGCAGCATAAATACTAGTACTGAATATTTTTCCTCACAGAATCACAGTCAGTGTGAGGGAATTTAAAACCTCCAAGTACCTGCACAAAAAACTACAAAGACCATGTTAGTTTTCAAATGCCAGAACTACAAAACATTACAACACAAGCATACCCACACAAATCCATACTAGGATTTAATGGAGGTATGACACTTGGAAGGGATGAGCTGTGTTCTGTTTTCCCCAATTTTTTAACTGAAACATTCTCCTGGTTGTATTACATGTACTACCCAACACTGTATGTATTACGTGGTTTTGAAGTCAACCTCTCTAGCTCTGAGTAATTAAAGAAAAACACATGCTGCCCTTAAGATTAAGTTCCAAACAAAGCAAGCTGTGTACGCAGCCATCTGCTGCGCCAGGCACGGGCACCGCCGTGCGCGCGGGGGACAGCGGCAGCCGCGCTCACTCGGGCTCAGCCGCTGCCTGCTTTTCCAACAGTCCCTCTGCAACAAAAGGCACCCCTTCCTTTACCTGCAGAAGATACTATTACAAACTGCAGGTTCTTTTAAAAAAACATGTTCACTAGGTTCTACAGCTTACAATAGAATTTACAGAAGAAATTTTTTAAAACTTATAATCAAAACCGGAAAAATGGAATTTCCTTGTACTTTTCAGGATGCCTTTTTAAATTTTACAGAAGTTTCTTGAAAAGGTAGTTTTGTCTCTTGTGTGTCTTTTACATAGGAATTTAATTTTAAAACAGAAATACGATTGTAGAAGCAGAAGAAAAGCAGTCAGCAAAGTATATTATTTTTTCCTTTAAAAAAAAAAGATTAGGCCATTTAAAAATACAATTTATAAATTAACAGACATTGAAACACTAATCAGGTCTCTGGCTCTATCAATCCAGGGAACAGAAGGTAATTTGATATGGGTTTTTTCCCTTTTTTGAGATAAATGAGACTAATATCTGCAATACCTTTTCCAGTGCGGTAACCTCTTGTTGTAACCCTTCATTTTTTTTGTTTGCTTCTTGTGACAACATTTTGTACTTCTCAGTCTGAGACTGCTGCAGGCTGATTGTTCGTTGCAGTCTTGTGTTTTCCTCTTCAGTATCTTTAAGCCGAGTTTCTAAATTCTGATTCTCATCATCCTGTATGGCAGCAATTAGCAAAAAAACCCAAGTAAATTACTGCAAGGAAGCAGAAGGGTAATAGAGCAATAATGTCTAATTATTATAATAATTTATATGTAAATAAAAGGCAGTAAGAATATATGTGCTGTAGATTTAGAAATAGCAACAAGTGAGACTAAAAAAATGAAACAGTTTTACCAAGACAATACTTTAAAACCAGAAACACTTTTCTCGTTTAATTTTCAGCAGTCTTTTACTTGAAACTGTCTTGTAGCAGTATGTAAAACATTTCTCATAGCTCAAAGGTTTTGAAAATAATCAAAATGTTACAGCATTGTATGAATAACAGTGGCAAATAGATATTTTGTGACATTTTTGTGAGAATAGCTAAATGCCCATATTAGGAAAAATTATGGGAAAAAGAAAAGAATGTAATTACTGATAAACCACTCCATTATGTTTTAGGAGATTATCTGGTTTTGACTTAAAAGCAAGCTAATGATCCAGGACACATCAAGTATTCAAATTTAATATTCTCTTAACACGAAGTGAGTCTCTTCTTAGATTCATGACCTACTGGCAATTACATCCCACATTAAGCATTATAATTCAAGGCATTTTTCTTTTATAACCTTTCAAACATTGTAAGTGAATACTAATGTAGATTATTTCAGAGACACTGAATGTAGATTATTTCAGAGACATTATGCCCTGCTTTTCTTTAAGAAAAAGAAACCAAGGCACATACAGAAATGGAATTTCTGTGAAAAAAAAAAATCTTTTTGCTGTTCTCTCTCCCTTGAATACTAGCTTCCCACCTGGGAAATCTGTGTGCTTTATCCTTCTCATGACTTCATGCACCTCAGAAACTCCCACCTCTTAAAACAGATTTACTGCTTCCTTATAACAATTGCACTGTGAATTGGAACCAAAACCAGAATCTATCTCAAGGTTTTGCCAAAATGAAATTTTTGTGACCTTCTGAATGTAATAAAGTTATTTTCACACCAGAGAAACCAGAGCCCAAAATGATACATTTACATACAAAGTGCTAAGGGAGCAGGACAAGAATAAGTACAAGGTTTCTTCTGTCATCTGTAACAGTAACTGAATTCTTTAGTGATTTTGGCATGGAATGATGAAGTTCAATAGCTACTGACAAAATTATATTTGATTTGAAAATGAAAATGTCTTTAAAATCTAATGTACCAACTTTCTTTTGATCATAGCACAGAAGTATTGAAATGCAGAAGCACCTGTGTTGATAAAAATAAAGTACAGATATAAAATATCAAAATCTAATTACTTCTGAAGATTTTGTTCATGTACTTATCTCCAAAAATTCGTTTACTATCATCCTGCTCCTTAACACTAAATTAAAGAATTTCTGTGAAATATATAGGTGTTTTGCCATATGTTTTCTTAATGTCATCATCACATTTGGGCCTGAGGAATAGGTGGAAAAAAGCATTCTGAAGTTAAGAGACCACAACTAAAAATAGTCCAGTTATGTAAAATGGAAAGTTAGTTCAAAGACCTTGCTTGATTACAAATACATGAATAAGAAGTGATCTCTTTGGCAGACAGATATGAACTACTTAAGTTTTTACAGTTCAAGAGCTGTTTGAGCATCACCTTAAAATATACTGCCAGACAGTGCTGATCATAAAACTCACTCGTACATTCTAACTGGGAAATATCAGTGTAGCTTCACAATGCTTTAAGTTCAGTCTGATCTGCCCAAGTATGTAATTCCAAATATTGTCCTCTGCATCAATTGTACTCTTGAGAACAGAGAAAGCCTAATTTCTGTTTTCATTACAATAGTCCACTTAAAATGGAAGCTCTTTCCACACTTTGATCCACTGACGACACCGATAGCATGTGACTGTATTTCTCAAGATTTTCTATTTCTCAAGCTGTTCTATTTCTGATTCTTCCCTAAACATCCATCTCATCCCAGCAGCTGGCTCTGGGCACCACTCTCCTTCTCTCTGTACTCCACAAACTGCATTTCTGCTGTTTCTTCCTCCTTTCTCTCAGGCTTCACTCTCCTCCCCAGCAGTGATGGTTTGACTTTGCAGCACCACAGTGGCTCTACAGCTGGGGCACATCTTCATTCCCAGTGGTTCTTTCCTGCCCCAAATTATTTTCCATTAAGTGCATTTTGCAAGCTTTTAGCCCAAGATCACAAACAGATAGAAATTAACACCCCAACTCCAAATTTTTATGGTATTTTTTAAAAATAGAACTTCAACTCTTAATACTTGAAAAAGAAAAGTTGAGAGAATTCTGGTTTGGGATTATTTGTTAAAGAGGAACCTACTCCATTTCTAGATTAAAAAATTAATTTCTTACCTTTTTCCTGCATTCAAACACTACATTTGCCAGGTCTTCCTGTGTCACACGTAACTTTGCCTTAAGAAATCTGATTTGAGCTTCTGTGAACATAAAAAGTTACATTTAATATACACAAGTACTCATTATTCAATGCAGAAAAGAACCAAAACTGATGCAAGGACTCACTTTCATCTTCTTGTATTTAAAACCACATTACATTGTTTATAATTATTGAAGAGAAATAGGCAAATAAAATCTCACATGTCTAAAAAAGTGTTTGCAGGTTTCTCATTCTTAGGCAAAGCTTTGTATAGATTTTTTTTTCTTTTTAATGACTGAACCTGACATTTTTAAAATGTAAAAGACTCATAATGCTCAAAATTGTAACTTACTGAAAACTCATATCATACCATGCTGTATGTGGCAGCACTTCTTGAGTTTGAAGTCAAAACAAAACTATATTGTAGGGCATGTCTACATTGGAATCCAGCTGGAGCTGCAACTTCTGCAGTAACAGCCAAAGTAATTTCAAACTGTGCACAAGGAATTTGACGTAGGCTGCAGGCCCCTCCTAACAGGTAAATACCCCTCCCACAGAGCTGTCTATGCTTTTTAAAAGTACACTGCTAACACTCTTCAGCTAATAGTTTAAAATCAAATACATGTAATCAGATGTTTTTTCCAAATAAAATACTTTCTTGCACTTGGACAGCTGAGAAAGGGACTGGCATGACAAAACAAGCTGTGTGTCAACACAGTCCGTTCTCATACTTCCTATTCCCCAGATCAATCACAAGGAACTTCCCCTGGACTTCCACAAGCATCAAGCATAGAAACAGTCTGAGGATCAAGCTGACTAACACAGAAATAACCATTATTCACAGTAGTTACAAGAAGAAAAGAGTAAAGCAAAGGAGCAGGATCCAGAGCTAAGAGTGGAGAAATTGATAGGTACACATGTTCATTTGCTGTAACAGGAATTTGTTTAATTTCACCCACCTCCCCTCATCAATTGTACCTTAAGCTCTAACTCTGCAGAGGCCAATAATAAGTACAATTTAGGAAAACACCATGAAAAAATAAGATAAAGGCTGACTTTTATTCCTCCTGTTATATCCTTGCTAGCTTCTGGTAACTAGCAGCTATCAAGATGGAGACCATAATGAAACCTTCATGTTTAATCCTCTTTCAGGTACTTCTATACTACTGAGTTATTTTATTTTCTTCATAAAATATATTGTAGTTTGGCATTTACCACATCCTGTGGCAGTGAGCTGGCTAATTTAATTATGCTTTATGTGAAAGAGAAGCACTTGGTATAGCTTACTTTAAATCCAATTTAATGTGGCATTTACTAGTGTTTGCATTAGAGAAAGACAGCTTTCCCTTTACCATTACTGTTTTCATTACAGAATTTTCATATTGCCTTTGTTTTGTTTTCATACTGAGGATTCAAATTCAAGCTGTTCTACACTTCTCATTGCACTGTACACTCTGAACATGTATCTTTGCTAGTTCTGCATCCTGGATTTGAGATGGGGTGTGCAGAACTGTGCCATTCTCAAGATGGGGTAGCATTATCATTTAAGAGCATAATGGTAACAGTACAATATTCTGTTTTCTGCTATCTTCTGAAGGATTTCTAAAAATTCATTGCCTTTTCCACTGTGAACAGGCAGTAAGTTGATGCTTTTGGAGATTATTTAGTTATCACTAATTAAGGTAAGTCCAGCTCAGTAGTAGGTAGGATTGGAAAGCTGTGTTTTCTGTCAGTGTTACTTTGCACTCCTCAACACAGAATGTAAACTTGTGCTCCATTGCCTCACTCATTCCTATGAGATTTTTTTGCAATACTTCAGCATTAGTTTCATCTACCCTAAAACCATTGTTTCATAGACAAATTTCTTTACCAGCTATCAATGTAAGCTCCATGACAGATTCCTCTAGGGCTATACCACTGCCTGTAAAACCTGGTTCTTTTTACCATTTTGTTTCCTTTTTTACTCAGCTATTACTCCACAGACAGCTTCTGTCTTATTCAGCTGTGTGTCATTAAGAGCACTTAGTAAAACCTGTGACAATTCCAGCACACAGCTAGAACCAGATCAGTCTTGGGAGGTGCCCATGAGCCAAATAATCTGAATTCTGACAAGGAGTAAAGATAATTATACAATTAGCTTCCTAACTGGTTAATTTTAATCACCTGATGAGGCTGATAAGGGAGAGTATCACTTCATAGGACGGTCTAAGGTTATAAAGTAACCAATGATTTAGGGACTGGTAAACAAGAAAAGGACATCAGAGGGACTCTGATACCCTACAAGAAATAAAAGATTTCTTGAACTCTTGAGATAAGATGAAAATTACCATGAAGAGCAACACTACATTCAGGTATTTTATTCCTATGTGTAAGGGTATATTGATAAAAATAGAGCTTCAAGTTCTGCCTTCTCTATGTCTGTGTGCTTCTATCATTGCTGGTTACTGCAGAGTTGAATTATAACCCCTAAAAACAGTCCCAGACTAAAATAATGTCTAAGCTACTGTTGGCAGGAAGGTGGCTGTACTGTGGTAACCTGTGATCATGAAATAAAGACAGGGAACCCAATTCCAGGAAGAGTGCTGCAAGGAGCTCAAGGAAAGGACAATGTTATGGAACCTTACCAGCACATTGGCCTAAATAACTGGGCACAGGCACACAGGCCTAAGGAATCCATTATGGAGATTCCCACTAGCCCTCTCTGTAACAGGGCCTGCTAAATACCTGTGCCTGCTTCCTTGTGAACACCCAAACTGTTCTGAGTCTGACACTGCTGAATTCTCTGCAGTAGAATTCTTATTTACCACATTAAGGAGGCATTCAGTGTGTTCAAAATAGTCAATATCAAATTCAAAATGCAAAAATCAATCCAGGAGGTTTTTATTTCATCATTAAAGTTACAGAAGCAATCCTCAATACTCCAATACATGCCCTTGGTCCCTGATTACAAGGCACCAGTAATAATTCTTCTTGAGTTTCCTTGAATTAATTTGGTATAAGTTTCTAATGCAAGCCAAAGCAATTTCTTTTTGGTTCAGGAAGAAAACTATAAAAAAGTTATCTGAGGATCTGTTATGGGAGACTTGGTAACAGAAGATGTGCATAGAATTACATGAGGTTAGAAACCAAGCTATTTCTGTGTTGGCATGCTTGTTGACATCAAGCTGTTAGATTAAAAGGAGAGGGCTCAGGCACTTCCAGCTACTGCGGCGAAGCTCTGACTTCATGCTCACTTTAGCATTGTAAGGAGCTACATAAACTCACTTTTATCACACCAGAGCCAAAAAGACAGATGTGTGTCATGCCTTTAGCCTCACTGGCAAATGCTGCAATCCCTTCCCTGTTCTGTTTCTAGGACAGACATAAACACACCATTCAGAGTGGGAAAATATCTGGAGGATTCTAATTCAAGAACTGTAGCTGAAACATTACCTCGTTTCAGCCAGTTGCTAAGACCCACAGCACTGGTCTGAGGAAAGGCTTCTGCCTCTAAAGACAGAGTCTATGCAAAGACTGAAGCTCATCTTTTTGGAAACACAGGCTTAGCATCCAGTACTTCTGTTTCCCCAGTGAAATGAATCAAATGTTATGCACTTATTCAGTATATGTAACCATCCGAATTCCTCCCTACAAAGGTGGAAAGGAAGATAAAAATTCACTTTTCCACATAATCATTCATATGTGACCTGATCATCTTCTAGGACTATGTAAAGAGGAAAAACCTTCCTTCCCATTTCCTTTAAGTTAAGGGCTTTAGAATTTTCCCAGTAATTTTTACAGAAATGCCTTCTCTTTTCTCTCCCCAGGAAAACCCATTTCTAACAAACACAAAGCAAGAATAAAGGTACTAACCATGGAAGGAAACTTACCTGGTCCCATTTCATTTCCAATCCTTGGAATAATATCATCATCTTGACAGTCTGGTAAGACTCCTTTCTTTAGTTTTTCTTCAACTTTGCTTATTGTTTTTGTTAAAGAAAAACCTATGCAATCTTCCAGTACTGCAACACCATCAGCACTTCGTACTTCCATATTTCTTATTTTTGAACTAAAAAATGAAAATGCTAAATTTTAAATTTATAATACATCATATTTTTGTAAACATTTTTTTGTATCTGCCGTTTTAAAGAGTGTACAGTTATTTACCTAATGAGATTTCATTACTTGCATTCATATGAAAGATGGATTGATGGCAGTTTCTCATTTGCTCTCTGTAAGATACCTTTACAATATTCCACATAAATAATTACAGGATTTTACATACTATGATGTCGAAGGCAGAGAAACCACTACCATTTTCAACCAAGAAAATTCTGGCATGGTCTTCTCATCCAACAAATCCATAACTAAATCAAGAGTAAAGCAAAGAAAGAGAGGAATGTTCCGTTGGCTTTGGCTACTGTCCTGGGGTGATCCTCTATCCTCTGTTGTAATTTCTGCTCTTTCCACTCCCCGCCACATTATCTTGTAGAACTCTGTTGCCCCTGGCTGTACTCTGACCTTACAACAATTTCTGCATCGTTCTGCCCAGCCTAGAAAACTTCACTGATCCTAGAAGTTGCATATCAACATTTTCATGAAACCAAAACACAGAGTAACACATCACCTACTCAAGGTATCTCCTCAGCTTTCTCCTACAGAAAGGCAATCTTAGTTCTCACAGGATCTGAAGCTCCTAAGTTCTTAATCCAATATTCATTCTAACCTCCAAACTCCTCCTTGCTCCTTCACTTGCTCTTAAAACTTTGGGGTTGCCCCACAAGCTCTGTATCTGCACAGTTCCACTTCCAAACCTCATGACACCATTGCCAGCATGACACCCTCCCCTGAACTGCCCAAGGGAGGTCTGAAGGGTCTCCAGGGATTTCCAACTCCTGTAAGACAGCCTTGGCCTCTGTCAGTTCCATGTCCTGCCACCTTGCAGACAATTTTCGTCCTGTGTTGGTATTATGCCCTAATTCATGGCATTTTTAATTGCTCCCAGGATCTTATAGATTTTTTGACTCTTCTGTGTTTATCCAGATCTCCATTTCTTGGTTTTACAACCTTGAGTTTGCAATCTACAGAGCTGAAGCTTCTCAGCTGAGAGCCCCTGGAAGCTGTGTTGTATTAGCAAGCCTCCTGTCCTGTGAGCCCAAGATTCACTATTACAGAGGAGGCCCTTGGAGGCCTCTTGTTTCCCAGCACCAGTCTGATCACAAACCAGGCTGTACCACCCAAGTGCTGGCCCAGGTTGCCTCAGGTGCTCTATTTTTGCTCATTGGGCCTCCTTTCACTGAAGGAGTGTACAGAATTCAGCTGTCAGCCTTGAGAAGTGCTAAAGCAGAAAACAACAGTTTCATTGCTGCAATATTAATCACATATGTTCACTGATCATTTTTTGGTGCAAGTAAACAGAGATAGCCACATGGTGGAGCTGATTGAGGAGGACCAGAAGTTTGATATATTTATTTGTATAAATATAAAAGCATACATCTATAGAATAACTTGATAGACAAAAATAGCAATGAAAGGACTTCATGACAAACCAGATGAGATGTTTGGTATACCTTGAAGTTGTTCTTTTTCCCTTACTTGCAGAGTATGGTCTGTTCTGAGCTGTGGGCACAGAAGGAAATTTCTTCTTGTTTTCTACCTAAAAGTTTTTTCAGAAATTAGTGGGGTATTATTATTAAAATACTTTTTTCTAGTTCTTTCATGGGTTTTTTCTTCTTCATGTATCTATACTCAAGGATAGTTTTCAAAGTAGGCTTTTCAAACTTTCAAAATGACTTCTCAATTTTATTTGCACTCATCTTTAGCTTGCAACTTTTATGTCTCTATGCTCTAACTGCAACAGACCCAATAGTCATTGGCTCGTGGGAGTTTTTCCACACACACTCCTAATAAATCTATGCACAAGCAATGCTCTGAGCTTTTATCAAGGTATTAATTACTGGATTGTCATCATACCTTCAAAAATATGGTATTTCACACATTATTTTTATCTTATAAAGTCCCCATTGAAGGAAGATTTAACAATATTTCTGTTACTTTCACCCAAATATTCTTAAAAAATTAGTGTTTTCTACTGTATACTTATAAATAATTGCAGATGGCATTTTAGAAGCTTCAGCTCACCTCATGAATGTTTCAATATAGTTGTCTTTAGAGACTATTGAGATTGTTCCTAATTTCATCTTTCCATTATATTTTCTAAATTCAGTTACTCTGACTACGTGTTTATTATCTAGAAGACACTAGTACTGCTTTTAGTATTACACAGGTGAGGGAAGGAAGAAAGCAAGAAACTAATTATGTTCTAATATTTTTCACTTGGAATTCTTAATTTGATGTTCAAAACACTGAACATTTCTCTCAATGCTGAAAACAGAATACAAAAATAAAAATTATGTAAGTCCACCAGTGGCACTGAGGAGCCCTGGTAACACTGTCCCTGTAGCACTGCTTTGGGCTTCACTTCCCTTTGGCTTGGCACCCGTGTAAGTCCCCAGTGTAGCCTCAAAACCACAAGTCATTATATTTTTGAAATTATGCTAGAAAAGAATTTAACCAGGTTAGTTTTGGTACCTTTGCAAGTGAATGTGTAAGAGATGAAACTTCGGGACAGAGTGGATCTCTGCATTAAAAAAAAAAGAAACAAGTAAAAAGTCACTGATCTATAATAATGTAAACACTTTGCACTTAAAATACAACCTCTCTGTCAGAATCAGGAGAATAACATTTTACATGTCTAGAATAAACAATATAGCTAAGGTGGGAACATATACTGAGTTCAAGTAAATTCAGTCTCATTCACAGTCTGTCCAGTCTACCTCATTTGCAACCCAAATCACCTGGTGAGTCTATGGTATCTAATACAACAGTACTCATGTACCACAAGCCTGATCTTGTCTCTTGGAATTCAGGCTACTGGCTTGTTAGATAATGATTCCCTGTAGCAGGGAGTACTCAGCCAGGAAGCAGAGTTACAGCTTCCCCAGGACAGTCCAGAACCAAAGGCTGCCAGCAGCTCACTGAGTAACAGCTACGCCACATCAAACCCTGAACTCATACAAACAAAGTGAAGGCATAACCAGTGTCCTCTGCATCCTGTGAGGAGGTAGCTCCACCTGTCCTAGCAGGATCAGACTGACTGCTGTCAGGCCAATTGACAGGGACTGTCACAGGAGTATGAGGTGGAACCATTTATAAATTAAGCCTCATAGGATTTTCTCTGAAATAAGTATTATAAATATGGTATCAATTTTACAGATGGGGAATAAAACCAAGAATAAAATAAAAGCAGCTTTCTTATCTGGTTATTTGGCTGAAAACTGTGCTTCTTAGTAACTGAATTTTGGGTTAAATTATTATTTTTCAAGTTTCTTGAAATTAAGCAGAAAGTTTTAGCATGCTGTGTACTATTCAGGTCAAATTCCTTGTCAAGTAGACATACAGATATATAGATATCATTTTGCTTTTTCAAAATGAGTCATGTGAATATATATTATTGCAATGAAAGGCTATTTTTTAACTACCCTTTATAAATTTTTTACTTCAATTAAAATGCTGGCTTATAAAAGGTTTTGAATAAAATTTAAATTTCTGGCTCATCAAGTCACCTAATTTTTTTGCCAGGCTGATTTGAGCAAATGTTTAGATCTTGCCTTTAAAAATTTCACAGACATTCATCAACAAGAATTATCTGCACAAAGCTCCATATTTTATTAATCCAAAAAAAAAAAAAAAAAA
>VYXF01010846.1:1170791-1201925 GCA_013397295.1 Polioptila caerulea | reverse complement strand
CCAGAAAAAAAAAAAAAAAAAAAAAAAAAAAAAAAAAAAAACCAAACCAAAAACCTGGAGAATTCATCTGCGTGTGGCTGGCAACAGACTTCAAGAATAGGATGATTAGTTTTTGTCTATTTACCCTATTTTCCTCAAGCTTTCTCCCTATTGGCTAGCTCTAGGAGCATGCAGAAGGTGAGGATTTGCTGCCACAGAAATAGCAGTTATGTTATTCTGAAAAATATGAAAATACAACACGCTCTATTCTCAGGAAAACAATTACGTTCCTTCCCTCAATAGAGTAATTTGTTCCTACTGTTGCCTTAGAGTCGCCTAAAAAAAAACCAAAACAAAACAGAAAAAAACCCAAACACGAACAAAGCAAAACAAAACCCCCAACCTCATGGTATCTCTCAAATTCTCCAACTTGTTTAACCCAATGGTTCTTTCCTGCTGCCCATCCACGGCAGCCCATTTTGAAAGCCCCCTGTGCAGCTGTAGGGGCGGTGAGAGGCCCGTGTCAATCCCGCGGTGGCGAACACACGAGCGGCCCGGACCCGGCCCCGGACCCGCGGGGCATCCCCGGACCGGTCCCGGTCCCGGCCGCCCGCCCCAGCCCGGGCCGGCGCTGCCCATGCGCGGCCCTGCCCAGCGCCGCCAGCCGGGCCGCGGCTGCAGACGGAGAGTGTAAACAACAGCTCCGTGCAGGGCGCTCTCACCGCAGCTGCTTTGTTGCTAAGTAATTCAAATTTCCCTGCAGACAAAATGCTGCAAGAAATCCAGAACAACTCCATTTGAAATATACGCTGACTTGGAGAGTGACTTAAATGTTGTCGTTTTTCTACTTTGCTTACTCATTTTTCCTTTCAACCTGTCATTTTTTCCCCTCGATACCACCTCTTTCTTTGCTTCAGTTCCTCCCTTCTTTCCAGTTGCTTTAGTGTTCATTCTCCTTAAAGGAATAAATAGAAATTTCAACGAGATATTTCAAAAATATCTCAAGTGCTTCCTTTAGATTTAAGGCCTATCTGCTTGCACAATTTAGAAAGAAAATAATTTTTAATTAAATATTAAATACTTGGAACTAATCTAATTGAATGGCCTCAGCGTTCACTCATGGATAATCAGTGTGCCTAATTCCTAGCAAACATTCCTTATTTTTTTCACTACAGCATGAGATTTCCAATCTTTTCTCATGTAAATGTTTACCAGAACACTATGTTTACCAGACTGTGGTTGTTTTAAGGTGTTTTAATTTACATTGGTAATTGGTAGGTCAGCTGACACTCTGACATGTTAATTGCCTTTTTTGTTTGTTTTTTAAATTCTTCCAACACTTCAATTTATTTCCAATGTGTACCATCAAAGCTAGTAATTCCCTTTGTGGGGCTGAATCTTCCAATCCCATTACTTAATAAAGCAGCCCTGCAACTCAACTCCAGTTTGAAGTTCTTAAAAATTCTCTGTCTAATGTTCAAAAACCATCTAACAGAACAAAAAACTAAAGTGAGATCCAAAATTTGTTTTAAAAGCTTGATTATACTGACTGATAACACATTAAGTTTCTTGTCCCTCACTCCCTCAGCAATGGCTTTAAAATAGGTCAGGAATAATTTTAATTGTAGTAGTAAACTTTTGCTGCTAGTCAGGCTTCTATCGTGGAAGCTGACTCTGTCACACTTTTTTGTGTACTGAAAACCCCTATTTCTTTCAGAAAAACTCAATGTCTGTGCTCCTATTCTACACAGAAGTAACCATTTGACCATCTTTATCAGACTTTCATATACACTATTTGAAAAGTTTCCTGACTGCAGCTTAACATATGAAGCATTTTATTGTCTGTTCCTGTATCTTTCTTATCCAGATTAGTGGCATCATACATTTAGGAACTTACAGATCAGATCCTTGATAAACTGTGTATTAGTCTTAAATTCACCCATTTCCCACACTACCAATATACAGACCCTTGAACAACTAAGGAAATAATAATCATGCCCCTGAACGACTAAGGGAATACAGCCATGTCCCCACCTGTGAGCTGAGGGGTTTGGACACTCAGGCTGTGACCACCCAGGCCAGAGGCACGTGGGCCCCAGCACTGTAATGGTATCCACATTCCAGAGGGTGGCAGCTCAATGTTTGCTGGCCTTAGGGTTTTGTGTTTGTTTTCATCAGGCATTTCCTGTCCCAGGAACATTTAGGCCAAGTTAAATACGAACTGGTATCTATTCCTTCACTTTGTCACCTCAACTGTTAAAAACCATCCACTGTCAAGTGCCTACTGCTTGGTACTGCAAAGCAACCCGTGACCTCACCTTGCTCTTTTACAAAGGTCAGCACTTCTTAATATCTTAGATAGAACATTCCAGCAAAATTAAGCCTTGCTGGAAATAACAAGGAACAACACTTGCTAAGGATCACTTTTTTTTTTAAATAATAGGAAAAAAAATTAAGACTCCACCAGTGCAGTATGCAGCAAAGATAAAATAGGAGCATGATTAGGATACAAGGTGTGCAGGATCAGTGTGAGGTTCCCCACCAACTATACAGAGCAGTTGTAAAGCACGTACCTCTGTCTGTCATCTTCAGGTGACTTACTCTGGACTGAAACTGGATGAGAGAGTATCTTCTGTTGGCCTTTCTTCATTAAAAAAGAGAAAAAACTTGTTGATTTTGGAAGAATATAATCCGTTAAAGATGAATTACCTATCTGTAAATCACAAATCATAGTAACTACAGTCTCCTATGGAAAAGAATGGAAACTACAGTCTACTGTGGAACTTTTGAAACACAGGAAAAGATGTCTAAAAATGAAAATGCTGTTGCTTTTTTGTTGTTAAATGTATATCTGTGCAATCTGGCAGTGCCATGTGGTATATTAAGTACCCTAAGAATATTTCATCTTCTGCTATATTTAGAGAAGAAAAAAACAGTGGTTTTGTTGTTGCTGTTTTCTAAAGGAAAGAGACTAGATGCTATTTTGGCTGTTTCATCTGCTCCTGTTCAAATGCCAAGCATTTAGCCTCAGCTTGTCACTGTTCAAGAGAAGAATATGTTTTCACAGCCCATAAAATTGAAGTTTCAGCAGTAGGAAAAGTACATACAAGTACAGCTTTCCAGAATACTTAGTAATTTGCTTTTAAAGCCTTATTTATTTGAATGAGCGTACTTATAATGAATAGTTCTAATATGCAGAACACCTCCAAACCATTGTTTTGGGTATAAACCATACCTGCCCTGTTCCCTTTTTATTCATCTGTCCAACTTTCATATGAAGTCCTGACTCTATCTGGTACACAGCCACACCAACGTTAAATGATAGTACTGATAATAAACAGCAACTTTTTCTGTTTTGAGAATGTTTCCTTCTTACTAAGTTCATGTTTTCTATTTATGTTGCTTATTCTTTGTATCTCTTTCAGCTTGAACTAGGAGGTTACTGTAACAGTACCTGGTTTTCAAATACTAACTTTTAGTATTTAAGGCATAAAACCACCTACAGATACTTTTCTTAAACAACTAAACAAGTTTTTAATGTGGTTTATGTATGTATCTGCACAAATGCTGTAGGCAGGTGTGTGAATACCTACCTGATGAACATACATAGAAACTATTTTTGAATATATTTTTAATACAAGTTTACAACTTTGAAAAGAAATAAATTAAAGCTTACCTTGCATTTGAAAGCAACATGCTTTTAGTAGTCAGGGTCTTTTGAAGCTCGACCCTGTGTGCATGTGAATCCAGACTAAATTACTTAACAGTCTGCATAACCTACTCACCATTAGTTCTTCAGCCTGACGCACCAGTTTTTCTGTTTTGGCTTCTAATTCTGCATTCAGTCGCCTAAGAATAAGAATTTTTTGTCACTGAGTTTTTGAAAGATTTAAAAGGAATATATGTGAGCGTGACAGTATTTTTGCCTTAACTAAGTGAAATTTTAATGACTCCTACAAAGGAATGCTGAAGTACACTTCAAGGTACTAAAAAAGTTGTTTCAACAATTTCCTGTGTTTCAGCCAAATCAATAGTAATAAAACACGTATACCCATTAAACAGCAAGGTTTAGACTATAACTGTGAGAGGTGAAGGATGTCTTTGGTTTTGGACATGCCATTTCTTAATACACCTTGTATGTCTTTATTTCCTGCAGGTTTTCTGTGTTTAACACAGTCCTTCCTTTGAGTATACTCAGCAGCAGGGGTTGGGGAAGGACCCATGTACGACTACATTGCTTATCATGTATTTAAAGATGCATCGCTGTGTGGATGTACGGGTTACGGTGCTGAGGTGTTCGTTCCTGCGTGTTCACACACAGCCCCTGGTGCCGTGACTGCCGTGGCTCACTGCGCCCTCACCACTCACAGGGGCTGGGCACTAACAGGTAACAGGGACAGGGCGTCCATTTAAAACCTTCACAGCTTTTAAGCTTTTTTTAACAGGCTCAAGCTTTTAAAGCCATAATTTAGAACTAAAATCAATATTCGAAGTGCAGAAGAACCTCATATCCGGGCCTAGAGCCTGCCTGAGGCGGCGGTGTCCAGCGGCGCTGGGCGCTGTCCCGCGGCCCCGGGCAGTGCCATCCGCCCTCTGCGGGGACGGAGCCGCGGCACCCGGGTACAGGAGACCGCCTGTGCGCTGGTCCCAGCGGGGCAGGGCCTCCTTACTTGTACTGCTCTTCCTTGGCCAGCCATGCTCCGCTCAGCGCGCCGGGCCCCGCGAGCGCCTGGGGGCTGCCGGCCGCTCTCCGCACCTGGGGGAGGATGCGACAGTGAGCGGGGCGGGCTCGGCACGGCCCCGCTGCCCCGCGTCCGAGCCCAGCCCGAGCCGCCGCCTTACCCCGGGCACGTCCCCGCCCCGCCGGGCCGCGCCGACCGCCGACATTTTGTCCGCGCCGAGGCCGCTGCGGCGTCGCCTTCGCCCGGGCAACCGGCGGCCGCCCGCCCTCGCTCCTTCCCGCCCTCCTTCCGTCTCTCCTCCCTCCGTCCGTGTCAGGGCCCCAGCGACAGCCGCGGGGACAGGCCCGGCATGGCGCTGGGCTGCCGCGGGTTCAGGTGAGGGGCAGGTGGAAAGGGCTGAGGGGCCATTACAATTGTTAGCGTAATAAATGTTTCTTACAGCCCTTCTGGCCTTGCTACACGTTGTTCTGCCAGCGTTCCCTCATTTCGGTGCATTAAACTCCTGTTTGCGGCATGACGGCAACTGTGCCGCTCTGTACCGCACTGGCTCTTTGGTGCTGTCGTCCCTCTGCACTTCCTATACACACATTTCTGTGATTGTCGCCTGGTTTTAGCCTTGTCCTCTACCACTTGTTTGAATCCCTCCCATTATTGTGTCCCTCACCCACACACAGTTTGATTTTGCTGCATTTCTCCTTCTGCTCTCCCGTGAGCCTGTTCCCACTCTCATCTGTCACAAAGTCTGAGAGACACGGATGGGTCAGGTTGGAAGGAATCACAGTGGGGTCATCTGGTCCAGCCTCCCAGCTCAATCAGGGTCATCCCTGAGCACATGGCACAGGATTGCATCCAGATGGTTCTGGAATGTCTCCAGTGAGGGAGACTCCACGCCCTCTGTGGGCAGCCTGTTCAGATCTTGCTCACTGCACATTAAAGAAGTTCTTCCTCAGTTCAGCTGGAGCTTCCTGTGCATCAGTTTCTGCCCACTGCCTCGTGTCCCATTGCTCAGCACCACCAAGTAGGTTGCCGATTACTTGCCCACTCACCTGCTCATTCACTCCCATCTCCTTTCCCAACTTCCTATCAGATTGTGCCCCTGCATGACAATAGCCCAATGTCCTGCACCAGATATCTATAGAGCAACAATAACATGGTTCTATACTGAGTTATGTGGCCTGTACACGATTTTAATTAAGAGATTTGCACAAGGGAAATCAGAAGGGCTTAGCTGGCTGGAAGGGGGAGGTCTGTGCTGAAGGATTTCTGCAGAAGTATTACTTGCAAGACAGAAGAAATATGAAAATTTTGAGCATTGAAACAGGCAGTGTAATGGGATAAATAAGGTGAAATAAGAGACAGGACAAATGTGATTAGTGGAAGGCAGAAAAATTAGAAATATCAATATAGAAAATGAAAGTGTTCAGCACTAACGTTGAATCAAAAGTATTGACACACAGAGGGAAAAGAGTGAGTCNTAACATTAACATGAGGAAATTCTGGGTTTTTTTATTCATAACAATGGGGACTTTGAAAAAAAACAAAACAACAAGAGGTCAGTCCATTTCCATAATTTTTGTGTTTTTACTAATAAGAATAGCAAAGGGTTAATGGTGGCATTAAAAAAAAAAAAAAAAAAAAAACCACACCAAAAAACAACAACAAAATCAAACAGAATTTAACTCCATCATTTACGCTTTTGGTTTGGAAAAACAAAAAGGCTGAGGTCAATAGCAGATATCTAACCTCCACGGGGAAAAGACAGATTTTGTTAAGAAATAAATTGTAGATTCTGTGAGACATTAACACATCATAACCAAAGTCACAATTTAGAAATATCTCTAGTGACATCCTGGGGAATTTCAAGAGAAACAGGGGAAATAGAGAAGGGAACGAAGGTTGGTAGGATGAAAGCTAGGAGGAGAAATATGCTCTTTCCAAACAGAAACTTATTCCAACAAAAGTACTATTTCCTTTTGTGGAACTAAAATATCATCTTATTAATATTTTTACTGATTTTAAAGTTCCTGTACAAAGTAGCTATAAAAGCATAACACCTTAAAACACCAAAAGTATAAGCTAGAAGATCTCTGCTAGTTAGATACTGAGGCAACAAAATCACTGGTTAAGATTAAAGAGATTAGAGCAACCAGTTTTCTAGCCAGCTTTTAGCTAAGACTTAATAAACAAAAGAGGGGTAATTTATTATATCATAAATTATTAAATATGTAACAAACACAGCAACACAAGGTTCTTTTTGTTTAAAACCCCCTGGGATTAATAACATATATACATATTAGGATTGCAAATTTGCACAGTATTTCTAAGATGCACAGCATGATTTATTTAATATGATTTATTTTTTATGTATTTTATCAATTGGATTTAGAATTCAAATACCTATATTTCAAATAATATGAAAAGATCAGTATATTTGGATAATTATTTCTTAGTGAACTTGAAAATATTTCTCCAGAGATACCGTAAACAAAATTAGAAAAAAATAAGAGATTTTCTTACATTCTTGATCCTTTACTCCATTAGGGTTTTATCACTTTAAAGTTGACCTGATGTGACCTTAACAGTTGTGGTTAATTCTCTAATACATAGTTGGTAACTGGGTAGAGAGTAGGCTTATATTAGAGACCCCAACCAATAGCAAGATACATAAGGAGATAGGAAAATTTATCTCAGGATTTATCTGGGGGGGGGGAAAAGGCATTTTAAGCATAACACTGGTATATGGTATAAGATTTAGCCAACAATATTTGTGAGCAAATACCCATTTTCCATTTAATAATTTTTTTAAGGATTGACTCAAACATAGGACTGTAAAATGAAAATGTTTTTATCGTTTTGAGGTGAAGTGTACAGCAGGTTAGAGACAGGTTTTAACCAGAGTGATATTTGTGGTCACAATGAGATCTACTTGGGGACCTCTTTCTCGGGACCTCTGTGCTTAGAGTAGTGCATCATCATTCTATATTTTTCAAGTGTTTCAGTTTTTGTTTTCTGAGGATTATGAGATCGCAGATTAAATTACTTAAACAGAAGTGGTGAATTCAAAATGAAGGTGTTCACTGTGTTGCCTTTGGTTTTCTTTCAGTGAAGGAGGAGATAGGTGGGAGAACAGAAGAGCTCCGTCAGTACAGTTAGGAGTGGTTTGGGACAGAAGGGTGTGTGCAGCTGCTGGGATGTTGGAATACTTTCCTGCAAAGACTGCTGAGGATCGATATACAGTATTTATTTCTGATTAAACCAGAGCACATGCATTATTTAGTTGTTACCCATGGCCCTCTTCCTTCTGCAGGCACAAATTTTGTGATCTCTCTTTCCTCCTTCAATAAAAATAAAAAAGCATGAGATTTTTATATGAGCCTAATATCTTCATGCTTTTAGACACATTTTTTGTTCATAACGTCTTCTTATTTGCTGAAAGATTCATTATAAGGAATTTTCCTCTCTTTTCATAAAAGTTGTGATGTTTAGTAGAGACCTAGGAAACTATCAATGGGAAGGGACAGGATTTCACTGTATATCACATTACTTGTCAGAAACAGAGGAGCAGTAGTGGTTTGGCACAGTGTTTTCTTCCATAAAAATCATTGCAAATGTATCAGGCCAAAGAGATAACAGCTGATACGCTGGCTCAAGCTTTTTGTTTTTGTGGGTTTTTTTATTGTGAGGCCTCGTTCTAAGCAAATGAATAGCCCATATAGATGCCACAAATGCTTACTATTTTTAGACCAAGAATCATGTTAAGGGCTATATATTGTCTTTGGTATGTGGTAGAGCTAAATTTGATTAACCTGCTGTTACTACAGGCCTCTCTCATTTATACATCTGTTGATTCCACCTCTAGAAGAAAAAGTCTTTCATAGGTCTTGCAGCTGACTGCTGTACCTCCATCCTAGGAAAGAGGGATGCTTCACCAAGGCAGTATGGCTGAAAATGTTCCTGCTTCCTTGTCGGCAAGTTTGTTTGCCCAGTACCATTTCTGCTGCTTCGACGGCCCTGCTCTGGGTCAGGCAGCCCCGAGGGGCTGTTTCCCGCATTGCCTCTCGCAGGCCCGGCACCGGTGCCGGCCCGGAGAGCCGCCCTGCTGCGGGCACGGCGCTCCGGAGCAGAGCGCTGCGCGCTCGCAGGGCTGTGCCTTGCCCCGGGGCTGCTCCATCGCACCGCGGCCACGTCTTGGGCGGCGTGACGTGAGCTGCTCTTCACAGCATCCTCCTCCGAGCAGGGCACGCACAGGGAGCCTCACGCTGCACGAACGCTGGGCAGGCTCAGCCCGGCCACGAGGAAGGAAACCAGAGACAGGCTGACTGCAGCGCTCACGCACAGAGGCAAATAATGTCAAGCTAGCAGGCAGTTGTTTGTTTATTTGTTTGTTCTGAATGTGCCAGAGATTATGTCAAACTTAAATCCAAGATGTATCACTGTAACCTGAGCAACTGTAATCGTTACAGCCACTTCACACTTGAAGAATTTCCCTACCTTAAATTTCTCCTTCGTTTTTCTAGTTCCAATTTCCTGGAAGGGAGGAGAGGGAAGAGCAGATTTTTGGAATGAATTTTAAGTAGAATTTAATACTTACCAGATTTCTGAAAACCTGGATAGGTTGGTATTTTTGGTTTGGTTTTGGTTGTGTTTTTTGGGGGTGGTGGTGTTTGTTTTTTTGTTGGTTTTTGTTAGCTTTAAATACTCATCTTGTTTTTTACTTTAAAAGATAAAATTGCCATTTCATATTTCTGTTATGTGGAGTGTATAATAGCTAATCTTGAATTCATCTAAAAATCAGACTAAAATACATTTTTATTGTGCAATCATAGGAAAAATAGCAAAACCAAACTTGTGTACAGCATTTTCAGACATTAGTGGAATGGTAGGATCTAGACAATACATAGCTATTAAATCAATAATCCAGACATTGAGGGAATTCCCCAGACAGCTGTTGGATATTTCCCCCTAATCAGTAATAATAATCCAATGGTGTTTGAAATAGCATGATTGTATATAGGAACGTATTTTTGTGCTGATATTTTCTCACGCATCTCTAATATCTCCCTAAAATATGAAGAGGACCAAGTATTATTCATAGCCATGGATGTCCTGTGATAAAGCTGCTGTTTGCATATATGAAGTCTGTGCAAGTTCTTTAGCCCTTTCTGACAGACATCCTAAGCTGGCTTAGCGCCACTGTACCCTGGTATCTTTTGTTTCCTGGCAGGATAACCCTGATGGATGTGTGTGGTGTGTGCCAAGTTTTGTGTGGCAGAAGTCAGGGAGGTGTGTGGGAACCAGGTACACAGACTTTGAGAGACAACAGAGCTGGGGGATGGGCAGTCTGACCTATTAAGTCTCTCCCATCTCCAGTGTCTCCAGTTTTGCTTTCATATAAATTTCAGTGCCATGGAATTTTTTTTTCCTGTTTCTAGTAGTTGTGTAGACATATACAATACCTAGTTTCTAAGCTGGTCTAAGTTATTTTTTTGTGGAGCTATTACCAGCATACTTGTGCTATCCAGATTCCTGTTTACAAATATAAACATTTTTCTTTGTTCTTTGCTTCACTGCACTATTGGGGCTTACTTATTTCGGTGTCATCCTTCCTAACCTAATCCAAACAATAACCTTGGCTCAACAATTTAAACATATTGAATCCCCAACCAGAGTAGTTTTCCCTAGTAATACTCTGATTACAGCAGCTTTTATGTCTGAACAGGAAAGGACCTTAAACACTAAATCTCATCAGCACTGTAAAAAATAAGTGGTGAGCATCAGTCACATTTTCTTGAAATACCACAAGTCTTTCTTGAGGCCTAATCCTTTAATCTCTGGATTTTGGGCACTTCTGTTCTGATTACTAGGGATCAAAAGGTTTGGCAAATACTCTTCAGACCACTCTTCAAAGTGGCCACTGTAATATTACCAGGTTGTTACGACAATTGTATGATTTTTTTTGTTGTAGTGGTAGCTGGTATTTTTGGAAAAAACAGAGATGTTAGTTTATCAAAGCAATGGTCTGCCACATTGAAAATTAACATGTGGTCCTCCTGTGTAGAGGTTCAGAGGATTTGAGACCGTGGCAATGTCAAAGTAAAGGAGAAATATCTTTCACTGATGATGGAAATCCCTCCTACTGTGTGAGAGGCAACCTTTCTAATGGAGGGTACCCTCAGAGGGCTGCTGCAACATACACAGAAGCTTTTCTGGGCTTATTCCCAAAGCTACAGAGTGACCTTTCATTTCACTGCAAATGGAAATCTTATGCCATTTCCTGCCTGAAATACTGTCATGTGTGAAATTACATAGAAAAAAGGAGAGAATTTTGCATGTCACTCCTGGACCAAAATCTACTTCTTAGACCCTCCTACCAGACAGTTTTGTTAGATGTTCATTGGTCTGCTCTGGAAGTATACAGTTTTTCCCTAAATGAGATAATTTCCTTGTCTAATTTTAAACAAAGACTACATAAGTTGAAATGAATCAGTGACCCTTTCTCCACGAATTCATTTTAGTTATTGCAAATTAGCAATAGAATAGAATGGAATATTTCCCACTATATTTGATCACTTCAATTCCAAAAGGCTGTTAATTTATGTGTTAGATCTTCGTCTAAGGAAGACAACCCCACCTGACTTAAAGAGACCTCCCAAGGTGCTTTTGAGGAATCCCTCATTTTCAACAGAGAGGCTTTCAATTAACAGGGTAGATTTGGAAAAAGAAACGATCTTGTCACCCAGATGCAGGGCCCTGCAGTTATAACAGGAGCAAGTGCAAATCTCTCCATGCTATTCCTGTTCATTCCAGCCTTCATTCCTGGGCTGCATTTTTTGTTCCTGTCCTTGCTGTTGTCAGAAAGAAATCCAACTGGGTATTTAGAACCAAAATCCCAGAGCCTGAAAGAACCAAATACTCTTGTATTCATCATGAATATTTTATCTGCATAGGTGTGTCATAACTTGCATCCAATTCCTCTTTATTTGGAAGATTATATTCTGCTACACAGCATGAAATTCATTTGGAAAAAAACATTTTATACTGTTGCTTTCATGGGGTTTGCTACTTTGTATATTGGAGTGCACCTATCAAGGGTGAATGCAGGTGAGGGCTTTCAAAGTTACTTTGCTGTGTTGACAACACTCAAACAGATCCAGCCTTTACTATCAAATTGCATATTTTTATTAATTTTTCATTCAGTGAAATATTCTGAAATGTTCAGTGACTGTAGTGGGCTATGGCCAAGCAAATTAATATTACATATCAAGTATAAACAAATTCCAACATTTTCGATGCGCTAATGTTAGCATTCAATGTTAGCCTTCAACTAGAATAATACATGTTTTTGTGTATACTCTGTTGCTTGGTGAAAGAAATGCTCAATGGGTCTGTAGCAGCTTCCCTTCTCTCTGTGAGAAACTTGTGCCAGTTTTAGAAAAGGAATTAAAAGTCAAGCTCTGTGCCCCTGTGTGGACCTCCAACATGAGCACACATGACTCGGTCTTGTATTAAACTGCACTGAAAAGTTATTGTGGCTTAGGGGAGGTAGGAGCTTTTTCACTAGCTGGAGGAAAAGATGTGTAGCTCCCTGTCAGCTGGAGGAGAATGCTGGTTTGTTATCTTTTGCCTGTTTTCATAAACAAATGCCGACAGCAATTGTTGTTTTTGCAGAGCCAGCAGAAATTCATTGGGGGGTTTCTTTTTGTTGTACTGCCACACTGAAAAGAGATGTTATTTTAACAACAGAATGTTTGATAGCTTTTAAAAATACAAGGCCTAGCTTTTAGGCATGCTGAGCCCCATAATTTCTATTGAAGTCAGCTCTTGCTGCAGATGCCCCAGAGCACTCTAAGGAGTTCCTCAGATTCAAGACCCAAGTACAGCATTAGGGAACATCTCTGATGTGAGCACAGTCACCAGGAAAAGCACAGAGGCTTTGTTTTCTATACATGAACACAAATTGGACTGAGTCTTTTGGAAGGTACATATATTGAATGTGTTCATAAACTTGCCAAGTTACCATCTCAGCAGTCAGACTTAGCAGTAAGGTGCAAGTTAGCTTACACTAAAGGATTTCTCTAATGGGAATTGTTTTGTGAGGTGGAATGCAGAGGTAAGACTGCAGCATAACCACGGTGGGACATTCAGGCACAGGGAAACATCTGTCCTATGAAAAGAACTATCTATGGCAAAAATAACCCCAGCCTGAACACTGAGCTCAATTTCCAGGCTAGGCCCATCTGATAGAGCTTTAAAGATTTCTGTTGTGTGGCCAAAATGGGTTTTGGCCACACAAAGGTTTTCCCAGGATTTGTGCTTCATGAGGTAACAGTTAATGGAGAAAGTCTTCTGTTAAAAAAACCCAAAGCAACACAAAAACCAAAGCACTTAAGATTTCAAATCCCTAAGGAAAAAAGTCCAAAAATATAAATACAAAGTGTATTAGCTGCATTTGCAAATAAAATGGGAAAATTACCTTTCTTCCATCCCATCACACCTTACTGTTTTCTTTCTCAAACAAAGATTAATCCCTGCTTAACTTAGGTGTTGTACATTCATTGAGTGTTATAGGACAGATATACAAGCCATATAGTGACAGATAAAGGGTTCTTCAACCCTTTAAAATTTATTGTCAACTGGTTTATTAGCATTATTAAGTGAATGTCTGTGTTCAAATGTTCAGAGCCTTTAGTTAAGAAGGTAGGAGGGAATCAAAAACCGGCTGAAGTTAATTTTGAATGAATTCAGCTCTTACACCTTTTTGCTGTCCTGAGTAAAAAGAGCACTCCAAAGGTGTTGAAATTCAGAGACTAGGTTGTGGGTTCTTTTCCCTGAAACCTGATCGAAAGAAAAAGATCCATTGGGAGCAGCTATTTTGTTTACTTAGATTTGGACATTCTTCAGTGTTGGCAGCTCAGATTTTGCAATATCATGCCACTGCGTAAGAAGCAGCAAGTGGAACGTAGAGATAAAAGCAACTGTTTGCTATCAAAGAGAAGTTAAATTCTTACTGTAAAGAGATAACTTGAGGAGTGAAAATATTAATTGTGAAACTATTGCTTGTATCAATAAAATGAAAAATTTACCCTTAGTTAAGTTGTATTAAGTTGAATTTAATAATTTTTAAAATGAATGTTAAATAGCTTTGGTTATAAGCATAATTCTGTAGTACTTCTTTTCATCAAATTGAGTCTTAAAAGGTACTTAAGTAGAATTAAAATTTAAAATAATAACTTTTGAACTGATTTTGTCATAAACTGATACCTCCAGAACAGTGACTTCACTTCTGTAAAGATCACCTGCCTATCATTTGTTAACCAGGCTGAACTAACAGCTGTATTGCAGAAGATAGCCTTAATGCAAAATTAGTCCAAAAGTGCACTAAAGGCTCACACAGCTGATATTGTGAAGCATGAAAAGCTACTGTACTCACTGTAAAGACACTGTTCATAGAGGAAGTCATTATCTCTGACCTGAATTTTAAGGCATTCAGTGACAACAAACATTGAGACTTTTACTAGGAACTAGTTAGTTAAAAGTAATGTGTGATGCTGGTCATGGAAGGTTGCTGAAGTTATTTATAAATCTTTCTCCTCTTTTTAAATATTAGAAGGTTAGTTCATGTAGAAGTGGACAAATTTTAAACTAAAATCAGGTTAAGGAGATACTGAATACAATAAAATAATATTTTGTGCCAACCCAACTTAGCAGAGGAGTTTCTGAGACAGTGTCAGACTCTCAGGGGTTTGCTCACAGCATCCCTGGTTTCTGTTCTCTGGCTGTCTAACAGCTCTGCAGTGGGCCTGAGCAACTCCTGTGTTCTGCTCCATTCCCTGGCCTGGCCTGGGGCACAGCACAATACTGTCTGTCCCATGTGCAGAGGCAGTCAGAGAAGGAACTTCCTATGGCTGATTTGGGAGATGATGCTAGAGATCACAAGAACTGAGCAAAAGGAAGACAGATCTCCAGAAAGGGTTGTCAGAGCTCATTTAGCCTTGGTGAATGATCTAAAGAAAGGGTCTCCAAAGCCAGGCTGGGATAGCAAAGAAGGCTGTAAGGAGTTGAGCACACAAGTTGTGAGTAGCAGTGAGCAGAGTTAGTGGAGGTTTGCCTCATGACTCTTTCAAATCAAGCACATGAAGAGAGGAAATCACTTCACCAGCATACAGTGGAAAATTAAGTACTTCAAAAACCCTTGTATTGCTTGTGAAAGAGGAAAAAAGCAAGTAATGGCAGTGAAAAATAAGTTCATTTTTCCGATTTATTTTTGAAGTCAGTACAGCATGAACAGCAATCATGCATCCTTTCCCTGTGCTTCTCTGGCACCATGACCAGGTGTTGGCCTGTAGCAGAGAAACCACCTCCACTAAAACTGGGGTTTATTTTCCAGCCTTTCCAACTGTGTTGATATTAACCATAAAACTGCATGTAATGTTATTCCATGCTATGTATAATTGTGTTTTTCCTTATGTGTTCAGCTGTCCAACAGGAAATGAAAATTATCTTCCTCTGTTCTGGGCTGCATTGAACAACTTTTTGATAAGTGCCAGGCACTTGTGTATCTGAGCATTCAGGGTGTCACAGAGCAGTGCCCAGGTTTGTGTCAGCAGAGTTTTACGAAGCTACTCTAGTGACAAGGGCAGTTGTCCACCTGAAGGGGCTGTGCTGAAGAAAGCAATACTTGTGTGAATCTGAAAACATATTTTTCCTAACTTACGTATTATTATTGTAGATCGCATCTAACAAAGATTTGAGTTTTGTTGGAGATTCATTCTAATGTTGGAATTCTGTTTCAGGAAAGCAGTTAGGCTCATGTATAGTAATAAGCATGTGAGCTGTTACCTAACTGTGTTGCTGATCAGATTTGTTTTATCTCTTTTTGACTGGAAATTGATCCATCTTCTGAAATACTGCTAATCAAAAGATATTTATTTTTCCAGAAAGCTGTGCTAGTGGAGTTAATATTTGCCTTTAAAGTTTGGTTTCTCCTGGCAGAGGGAATAGTTTAAATTGTGTCTAGGCTACAGTAGAACAAATTTCGTAATGAATATGTAAGAGATGTGAGAAGCACATCTAGTTCCTGCAAGTAATATGAGGCACCCTGTTTTATTGTTTTAACTATGTTTATGCTGCACTGTTTGAAATAAAAAAAGTATTTCTTCTTCTGCTTTAAATCTGTTCCTAATGTTTCAGTTTGACAAACAATTTATCCTTTGAGTTAGTTAACATGGTATGAAACAGTACTGTCTCTTTCCAAGTTCTTTTAGAATTTACATTTTTACATGAGTTTAGCCCCATTTTTAAAAGTGTTCGTATAAGCTGTTTTCTATCTGCACTCCTTCACTTGCCTTATCCATTTCTCAAGTTTTTCTATTCTGTATTTAATTTTTCTGGCAGAGACTAAGATGCAGAGACCCACTTTGGGACTGGTGCTGTGTGATCTGGAGTCTTTGCAAGGCATATTGCAGTCACTGACACAGGGTAGACCTGAGCTTTAACTCAGCTTTGCACTCATGCTGTGATATCTGTGTCTAGGTGACTTTAGGCTTTTACTCTTAAAATATCTCATTGTTGCCACCGCCGGTTCAGCTTCATGAGAGCTTTAGTCCACAAACAGTTCATGTAACAACCAAACTTTTGTGTTGTAGGTTAGCTGGTGTTCAGACATTCATCACTAAAGCAGACAAAATAGTGGCAGAAATAGTGAGAAATTGCTCCTTTGGTAGAGGGAGAAAAACTGAAGAATGGAACGGGCGTTTCATTATCTCAAACACCAGAGAGTGCTGACATTGCGATGTGTTGGCACATGCGCACAGTCTGACAATAACAACTATCATGCCCAAATTTCCATGGCATTTATTCATAATAACCCCTCCTTGTCAGTAAAAAAGTGAAGTTTTGGTGACTTTTCAGAATTTGTTTTCTCTCCAAAACTATGTATCTTAAAATCTGGATTCAGCTGAACTCCCTGGCTAAGACCGATCTGTTTGTTTGTACTTTGACCAAAGGATTACGTTGATGGTTTCCTAGGATCCAAAATTGTATTTAATCTGTTTACAGAGCTACATATATTATTGGAATGAGAAGGAGGGAAATGAAAGTGGCCATATCTACATCAGCTGGTAGCTGTTCACAGGAAGCAGCAATTACTGTCTAGCCTTCTTCCCTGGGAAAGCCCTCCTGACTGCTTCCCGTACCATGGAGCCTCGCCATGCACTGGCACACAGCATGGCCACACAAATAGCAAGTAAAGCACCAGAGGGCAATAAAAACTAGTTTGGGGGGGACATTAATAAGAATGACAATAATTCCCGCATGAACAGGACTGAAGCTAGTTTCACTTGGAGTTGTCAAACGGAACTAAACTGGCAAGGGAAGGAATTTGTGTTTGTAATCAGTAGCTATGCACTTGCAGTGGAGGAGAAACTTGGGCATAGCGCACTTGGACAATCTCACCTCTTCCAAATTTGCTCAGCCTATGCAGAATCCTGCATTTCTCCTCTTTGCTTTGTTGGTCCCAGCTCACATATATGTGAATCATCCAAGGGGAAAGTTTGAGAGATGCTGTGTGTCAGGTCAGTCCAGGTTCATTCACTGTTTATCCTTAGAAAGCCAGAAACACTGGTGTGTAAACAAGGGGGGAGGGGAAAGGAAGGTTTAATAAGACAATCAGGGTTAATCTTTTCTTTCAATATTGCATGTAATTTGGTTTTCTGATTATACACTAAACAACAATTGTATTTTCTTTAATTCAGTTACACAAACACAGCAGCCAATTAATATTCCTGCACTCTCTGTGTTGTGAAGGGTGCACAGAGAAAACCTTTGTTATTTTTCTAGTGCTAAATCTGTTCATGTTAAACCATATTCCTCTACACAGCAACAGCATAGTAAATGACAGCATCAATTCAATCCCAAATGCTTGATAAATAGAGAGGGGTTGTTTACCTAGTGTATGAAAAAGTCCCTTGGGGATGGGTTTTATTGCGATCTGCATAGTCATCCATATTCCTATACTGTCTGTGCTCATGTTTGTGAGTTAAACATATACAGTAATTTAGCATTCAGATAATCCCACGGCTATAATCCAGACAGATTTAGCTCAAATTTCTCTGGGATTTCTATTATCTAGATTTAGCAATGTGGTGTTGACTGGATATTTTAAATTGCTGCAAATGCTTTTTTTCTGCAATAAACAACATGTTTTGATTTTCTCATAATTGAAGCTGTAGATTCTTTCTGGCATTAACCACATGTAAAAATGTATCTCTGTGAGGACAGTGGTTGCACAGCTGGAGCATGCTTTTAATGGATTCCAGCTATTTGACTACATACCACATAAGATCATACAACGTTTATATGAAAACCAGGATAACATATGTGAAAATACTAATGAGAATTATCTGAAGAACATTTATCTCCCCACATCAGCTCTTTGAAAATGAACTCAACTGCTTCAATTTTAATAATGTTTTATTACAATATATTCTACAGTATGAATATATAGAGCCTGGCTCTCTTACAGCACTTTTCCCAAGTAGACCGGAGCTTTTATTGTTTTCAGTTTCCTCAGACAGAACTTTTAGTCTTTCCCACTCAGCAGTCTTGAGGAAATGAGGGAATCTGGGGGGAAGAAGGAGCATCATTATCCACATGAAAAGAGGGGATATTAAGCCCAAGTGCACTGGGTACCTTTCACAGCAGACCACTCTTTGTCATATGTTGCTCTGATTAAGTGCAAATGTATTCAAGGGAGCACAGCAGACACTGTAGAGAGGGTCCAAATGTTCTTGTACCAAAAATGCCAGCCCTCCCACACATGCTAGCATTGGTGGGGCTGCAGGAGTAAGAATGCTTGTGTGGGAGATTTTTAGGAGGGAAGTGTACTGTGGGAAAAATTGTAAAGCTGCTTCTTCTACCCGAGTAGCTCAAGTGAGAGTGTCTGAATTGAGGCAAATAGCAAAGCAGGGCAATGCATACTCTGTGCTCTGCCTTGTAATTGTGTTGCAAATGCACCAAGTACATTATTCACCCCCGGGCCAGATCTTCTGGGAAAAGGCTTGTGCACACTTGGCAATAATTTGATGCTAAGATTGTGTCATCCATAAGTGTCTCAGGAATTCAAAATAAGCAAACCACTTGGAAATATTTGGAAAACAAATTATTTGGAACCATTTATGGGATTTAGGAAGCTATGTGTCTTAGTTTTGTTCCCTGAACTGGAGGATTCAGACACCAGTTCAGTAAATGAGTTCAGATATGCTGCCCCTTGAAGCCTCCCCATCATGCTGTGTTCCAGGTGCCTTCTCTGACTGTGCATTACTGCCAGCCCCAGTAACTGTAAAAATCTTGAGAGGTATCTTCAATGTGAAGAAAGAAAGAGGATGTTCATTTAATCAGTTGTGATGAAACTGTTCCACGTATAAAATTTATTTGCAAAGTCCCCCTTAGTTCCCCAAGGTTCGTAAGAATGATTAAAAAACCCCAAACCAACCAAAACCAGAAAGCATGAATGAGAAAGGCTTTTATAGCTAACAATCATAATTCTGGGTAAAAACCTTCTGGAAGAAATATGCTGTGTCTGTGTGGCAGTACTTTTGGTTTCATACTTGCTCTTTGCAGTACTACAGCAGCTGGGTTTCAGAAGCAGCAGCAGCACTCACGTCCTTGCCACGAAAAAGAGTCTGAGTGTTCACTCTCCTCGCTTCAGTGCCTTGCTAAAGCAGTGGGCCTGCTCCTGTCACACTAAAAGCTGGTCTGAGAAGTCATATTTATGCTCAAATAGCTATCAATATCTGTGTTTGATCCCTAATCATTCAGAACTATGAAGCTGTGATGTCAGTGAGATGGAAAAGCCATCTGATAGCTCTTAAACTGCTCTTCTTCCAGATGGTGCCTGTGGCACCAGCTTTTGGAGCTGGGAGTTTTCAAGGCCCAATTCTTTTCTTTCTCAGAAGAATTTCTTTAGGTTCCTAAAGAGTGAGCAGAAGAGTTTAAAATGGACCTGACATAACTATGAAAAGCTGCATCTTTTTTGAAAAGGAGTATAAATCAATTTCAAGTTTTCCAGTCAGTGTCTGAGGAAGTTGCCAGTGCAGCCACAGGCCTTCCCATTGCTGCACATAGCAGCTCAACTCACCAGACTCACCAGTTGGATTCTGGCTGCCTGCTTTATTTTCCTTTGCCATTTTTTTCATCCTATTATATCCTGACCTCTCATTAAGAAATTATTTTGAATCATGGTGAGGACACTTTTCTTTTCTCCCTTTGGATTTCCTCCTGCTGATGCTAATGCATCTCAAAATAACATCTTCTGAAGTTATTAGATCCAGAGCTTGGTGTTGTGTGCTGGGCTTAGCTGAAATATCAGACCAGCAAAGAAAGACCAAAAAATGAAAGAGCACCATGTAAATATTGACAGATTGTTTTCATGACTAAGCTATGATTATCCTTCATTAATTTGTCTATGCTTTCAGAAAGAGAGGAAATTGCTGAAAAGCAGAATAGTATTTTTTGCAACAGACAACTGTGTGCTGGGATTGTTAAAATTTCTATTCAAGAAATCCCTCAAAATGAAAAAAAAAAAAAAAAGAAAAAAGAAAAAGAACCCACTTTCTTACAGAGAGGCAGGCTTGCAATGTTTAAAAGTAACACCAGTGTGTGATATATCTGCAACTGTAATTTGATATTAAATACACTGTGGATAAGGTTAAAAACATAATCTTTTCTAACCACCTACCAGGCGTTTATGCAGTATATTGTTTCCTTTCTGACAGTTAAATTACTAGTAATAAAGCTCTGTAACTGTGCCATAACACTGTTTGTCCTCTAACATGGCTGTGCAACTGCATCACCTGCTCTAAGCTGCAGCAGTGTGGGCAGTGAGGGCAGAATCTGGGCCTGTAATCTTTAGTTAACCAAACTGCGCTCCAGTAGCAGACCTGATACCTTTCTACCCCCTCCCTTACCTTGGTGCTGGAAGAATAAAGCAACTCAAACTAGTCAATTGCTGCAGTTCTGAAAACAGATTTTCTGTGCACAAACTTGCCATCTGCACAATCATCCTTTTCCTCTTCAAGCAGCAAACAGCCAGAAGGTACCGAGCCCCCTCTCTGTGTTGCAGAGGGAAGAATCCCAGACATGGCTTTGGTAGCTGAGACCTGCTGGTTTTTTTAACCCATTGAAGTATTTTCTAAAGATGCTCTTCTTTCCATGTGCTTGGCTGGTGTTATGGTGACCATGAGGGAATATATCAAGTTACTGGTATGGGAGTAGCCCTGCCAGGAAGCCAGAGGGCGTGGTCAGTGCAAACTGTTTTTAGATGCCTGAACAGGCACAGCTCTAAGTTGGGTGCCTGCTAAGTTAATAAAAGGACTAAACGTTATTTCTCCTACCTCCTGCGTGTGGACAGAACACAGCCTGTACCTGAGGCAAGCCTTATTCCTGGGCTGATGTCACACTTGGCTAATTGGCCCTTACAACACTGTGTAAATAGCAATATTCTAAAACTACAGTTAGAATTTTTGAGCTTGGGTTCTGCTAGAATTTGAGGAGAGGACTTTTGAAAAACTGAAAGGGGAGAAACTAAGAAAAGAAGCAAACAGAGAAATGCTTCAACATGATAAATTTTTATGAACAAAATGTGATCATTCTCAAAGTAAAAGCGAATGAGCAGGGAGAAAACTGCCCCTACTTTCTTTCTTCTTAATGCTGAAAGAGATCTGTTCCTTGCTTCATGAAGGAAAGAAAATTATTTGAGTCAGGAAAATCAAGTTAGGAAGGTGACCTGCCAATTTATTTATTTTACTCTTTGCGTGATGATATAAAAGATCCAGCTGCAAAGTGTACTTGTTTGTAAAGTGGTCCACTCCACTAGAAATTGTTCAGATTAAAAACACTGAGAAACCCTGAGCACCATCCCAAATAGTAAAGCCCAGTATTTTATTAATTATAAGCCCCATGCTTTCCTCCTATTCCCAAATCAATAAGTCATAAAGGGGCAGCTTTTAGGCAAATTTCCATAATTTCACGCATAATATTTTTTAGAAAGGTATTTAAATACATGAGTTGTCTCTTAGGTTCACTTAAAAACAGCAGAGGACATGAAGTGCTCTCTTGTATTGAAATTTATACCTTTTTTTCTTTTTTCTTTTGAATTGTAAGAGCAATGTTAGAAACCTGATAGTGTGGGAACAGCTGTTTCCTGCCTGTATGTGGTATTGATTTGTAAGAGTAGTGATACTCTGTTCAACTAATTAAAACATTGATAAAGCATTGATAAAGGATGCCATTCTTCTCTTATCTAAACTGATTTGATTTTGGGTTTCTTGCTGGGTTGGACATCCCACCCAAGCACAGTTAAGAGCACGGGTACTGAGAGGACCATAACCAGCTCTGCTGGCTCAGTCACTGCCGTGCTCATCTGAGGCAGGAGCTGCTCCCCAGCCTTTTCCTCCCACCCCGTTGTTGTCTGCCCAGGGACTGGGTTCTCCCAGCAGCTCTCTGGCTTCATCCCCATCTCACTGGTACCTCTCTCAATAGCCTAATTTTGGCTCTGAGCTACGTCTAGTGCTTAGATAGGATAAGTATAAGATTTCAGCCAGATGGATTATGAACATTTTCTTTTCAGCATTCTTGGCTCCAACCCCACAGAAGGTTGCTTTAGCCCAACAAAATAAAGTCCCGTCCTTCAGACAGCTGAGGCAGTTGCCTTCCTTTAGCAGGCACTGTGATTATTGTGCATGTTCCACAGAAGGCATTCCCCTCACAGCTTCTGTTTTGCACCTGGAATCTCAATGTCCTGCTGACATTAGGACCCCACAGTGCCTTATAACGGCAGATTAAGGAATTAAGAATCTGGACCTTTGTACAGTGTCCTAAATAAACCATCTTTCATTTCATATATTTCACCTTGATAAGAGAATATAATGTATGTGCTCTACTGAGCTCTATACTGGTGAGTAAAACTTTGTGTGAAGCTTACAAATTTACTCAAATAGAAAATATTACTTTTTCCCACCTTGATTTAGATTATAAATCAATGAGATTTAGTCCACCACTCCTTATGAGTAATTCTGCAACCACATATTCATGCTGAGGAAAACTTTTCAGTGAGATTCTTTTCAAGAAAAGTCTTTGCCAGCTATTGGAAGTGCGATCATTGCAGAGCCACTAACATTATCCATCTTCATATCAAATGCATCACAAATCTGCCCAGCATCTTTGTCAATCATTTAAAGTGCAGCAGACAAAAATATCAATTAGATATCAAATAGATATCAAATAGAATTTTCACTTCTTATGAAGTGAAAGTGATTTTGATATATGAACAACATTGGGAAGAACTGCCAGTATGAAAACTCACACCAGACCTGTGTGTGTAACATTCTTGTCTCGCAGGAAGTAGTGGGAGTAGTATGTGAAAAAGAGTTGTTCACAAGTCAGAATCCTTAGGAGCTCTCTAGATGACTCTTCCTGCATTTTGTGATATTCTGGTAAGAAAAAGTTCCTCTTTCCCCTTCTTGAGCCTTTTTATGTCACAAACTGTGCACACAAAGATATGTGTGTAACAGCTCACACTGGTTGCTTAGCAAAGGATGTAGAGTAGGATCAGGTACAAAACAAAGGTTCCACTCATGATGGTGGTTACAACTACAAATCTCAGTGCAAAATAATGATAATTATTAAAAGAAAGGTATTCTTAAAACTGTCTCCATTGTTGAAGTCTGATTTATCTTTCCACACTATAATGAGATGAATACCAGACAACCCTTTGCATTGCCTTCGCTCACAGCTTAACTGGAATCTCAAACAGTTTTCATAATGAAGAATACAGCCTGCAAAAGATTTGCATTCCAAGTGTGTGCACAGGCCCTGTTCCAGACTGTACTTCTTTTCCAAAGTGTGCACTGACAAGCTCTTCAGTGTGTTTATTACTGTACAACACTGTAAGCCAGCTGATGTTTATTATTGGCTATGCAATAGGTCAATGCAGAGTTTCACCACAATAAGATACATCCTGGTACCTGAAGGGCACTATCCATTATGGATCAGCTTAGTGGGGAGAAGAGCCTGCACCTTAGTAGGGATGTGCTGAGCACCCACCTCAGCCTCAGGGGAGAGCACGTGAAGTGGCAAGTCCTGTCCTTGTATTCTCCAAAACACAACCACTCTTGATTTGTGCCTGGCCTTTTCCCAGGCCTCTGTGGTGGAGGAAATCCTCCTCATGTCCTGCCTCACTCCATATAGCTGCACTAAGGCCAACTGCAATTACTGGTATGTGTATTATGCAGAATAATTACTTCTATGTAACATAATAAATACATGTGTATTATACCTGTTATATTCATAGAGCAAAGATGCAGCCATAAAAATATGCACCAGACTGCTCTGTACAAAGAAGACAGATTGTATTTATTCTATATTAATTAATATTGCATGCAGAATTTCCTCCCTCTTGAAATATCTTGAACATCCTTTTTCAAAATTTAAATGTACATATACAGATTCTTTTTGTTTTGACACCTGACTGTTGTGTTTTATCTCCATTCAACATAGGTGGCCTTGGTTTGTTCTTACAAGTGCTACCTTGTGTATCTTCAGTCTACTTGTCATTATTATAGTTCTCCTTTCTACTTAAATCAAGTTAATCAATTGATTTAATCAATTTAAAGATGGAAAGTAAACAACAGTGCAAACCCTCCTGAAATTTGGAGAGTTAATAAATTAGGTTTGACAGGATTTGTGTCTGCAGGTTTTGGTTTCACTGGCCATCACTTTATTTAATAGTTTGTTTTTTCTCAGTCACATGTTTCAGAATAACATTACACATAAGGATGAAATGCAGCCACTGCTGAAATGTTATTGTTCAGTGCAACTTGTTCACAAATGCTCCTGGAGACACGTGGTCCTTGCCTGCCATCGTAGCTTTACTCTGGAACATTTCTGCCTTACAACTACAGCCACGCACAGACATGGCAAAAAACAAAAAAGCAATGGCTCTATCATGGATATTCCAACCCCATTGCTTTAAGGGATACTTTAAAGGAAAGTAGGCCAAAAACTTGACCTATTTTAAAAGACATGGCAATCTGTTCTTTTAAAAAATCTTTCACACTTCATTGAGTCCTTCTCTGTCTCCTATACCATGAAAAATATTGTACAGTAGCAAGATTAGGAATTCTTTTCTCTACTGTTACCCATACAAACAAATATTGCAAGCTGAAATCTGCAGTTTAACAAATTTATTTTTCTCCATCACTGATCTTGAAAAAGAAATCATCTCAAAAATTACCAAATGCATACATTGAACGAATTAAGTGTAACTAACTAAAATTGCTACATCACTGCACTTTTTCCATAGTGTTAGTTGCAATGGATCCATTTGGCAACCAGGAAGTCTTAGGATCCATAAAGGATTTATGCTTCTAGGGAATTCAGTGTTTTGTATTCGAAACCCAGAAGCACTGAGCCATATTTCTCAGTTATTTTGCTGTTTGAAATCTGGCTGTGAAACTCTGTTTACTTTGTGTTGGCCTCCCGCCAGAGGAGGCCTGGTTTTAGCAGATGGTCGTGGAGCGCAGGCCAGACGCTTCCTGCTGCGTCCTGACGAGGCACTGAGAGCAGCGCTCCCAGGCAGGCACCGATGCTTCAGCAGCCACCGAGGCTGGGGAGCAGGCACTGCTGGCAGAAAGGTTGTGAAGAGTCCATGAAGCAGCCCCTGGGGAAAAAGCCTTTGTGGAAAAGAGGGTCCTAAAATAGTGCTCAGAAGTGGTGGAATTGTCAGACAGAAGATGAGCAGGGGAAGAACTGAAGTTTTGACCAAGAGAAATGGAAGTGTTAAAACCAGATGGGCATAAACCAGTACTGAGGAGATATGATTGCTTTGATCTTTGACAGGACACTTCTCTGTCTCGTCAAGAAGAGACTTGAAAGAAGGTGGTCCAAATGGAGGGCTTTACTGTGGTGTGGGTTTACCTGTCTGCTCTGCAGTCACCGTGTACAGGGAACATTTTCCTTTCCCCCATTTTGAGGGGGGGCAGCTTCTCTCAGAACAAATGTCCTTAATATGTCCTCAGGCTGGGTTTGATCTTTCAAGATGCTGCCTGCTCTCAAGATGGGGAATCAAAGGGCAGTGCCATAATCACAAGCACTTGAGTATCTCTGGATTGTTGCCTTGGCAATTTGCGTACAGGAGAAAATGCAAACAAATTTCTCAGGAGACTGTGTGATTTGGAAATTTTCCAGAAATCCTTCAGGCATCAGTAAGATTAAGGACAACCATAGTTTATCTGGGGATTCAGCTCTTGAACCAATGTAGCTAAAATTCATGGTTCCCATGCCATATGGCTCTGTGTTTGGGGATTTGGTGCTCTCCCATTCCCTGCTATCAGATACCTGGAGCCACTGTGTTAGTGTATCAGGCTAATTTGGGTGATGATTTTGTACAGGTGGCAAGGCCCCTGTGAACTGCAGCTGAGCCTTCCTTGTGCTCCAGCCAATCTGCAGGTAGGCAATGTTGGATTTTGAATGCTTGTGCCTTTCCAGTTTACCACTGGATCTCAAAAGAAATCCCAGGAAGACTGAAGTGTTAATTGCTTTGTTACATGTCACTTGCATATATTTCTCCCTCCTTGGCCATTATTTACTCAGAATGTCCCCAAAACTCAGTCTCTGGGTCAGTGTAAGAGACAACTGACAAGATCAGGCATCTGCATAGGGGTCTGACTGAAAATATTTTTCCCCAAGCTTCTACCTGCAAAGCATCAACATTCAACAACCCCAAAAGTAGAGAAAAAAATTGTTTAAAACCTCATTCAGCCAAGTACCAAACTTTGGTATTTCTTTCAGTGAGAGCCCTTCCTTGCTACTTATCAGTCTTGTACAGGATGGTCTGAATCACCACTTTCATGACCCACTGTCCTCTTCTATGCATAGAAGAGTTAGGCTGTAGTAGTTGCTGCCTTTTTCTACCTTATTGACTTCTTCCAACTTGAAGAAGAATGCCATATCTAGGAACACCACACTTCATTTTTAACAGCTCAGCAGCTGAGCCCATTTGACATTACACTGAGACAAAGATTTATTGTACTGTACAGAGAAGACAGTCTACAGAAAAGAAGTTTCAAAGTATCTGTATCATCAAAGGACATGGAGAGACCTTGGGAATTTAATCTGGTCATCATAACTTACGGAATGCAAGCGATGTGTGTCTTACCCAGGATGCAAAATGCCACACTCTCCTCTGATCAGCCATGGTAAGCCATAGCCAGGCTGGTAGCCTGGGCCTTGCTGCCTTCCACCTCCTGATCGTCTACATCCGCACAGAGGAAGGGCTCCTATCCCGTTCATTAGCACCCTAAAGCTGCCATGCAGAGGTCTGAAGCCCATTTCCATCACTAGGCTTGCTGGTTAATGCTCTTCCTTTGCTGGAGAAGGACTCATGATCATGGGGCCTACCTCAGACTTCCCCAGCACATTTCTAACATTTCCTGTTATTTGCCAAGTGGCCTTACTGTGCACCACACAATGCTCATTCACACTCCAAACAGATGCTGCAAGACCCAGCAAAGCTTAGAAAATTTCTACTTAAGCAGGCTTTCACTGTAATTAATTTAGCCCCCTTTTCACTGCCCGGTTTGAGCACAGACCAGTTCCTGCTGTCTGTTGGGATGATGTGAGTTTGAAGCTGGGCTGATTTTTTTTTATATAACTGAAACCGTAAAAGCTAAAGTTTTCATTAAAATTTGTTAGGTGAATTACTAGTTATTGCATTTTGATTTTATAGATACTGCACATGAATGGAGATAAGAAAATAAACAGAACCAGAGTGAAATGTCTTGGGCATGGCTCAGTATACACAGAGACAGACATCCCTAGGGAAGGAGAGTTGCAAAAAGGCATCAAAATGGAGTTCACTGAACTGGTGTTTAAAGCTTTTGGGAAGTGTCTGTTTTTAGCAAGCCTTTGAAGTCAATTATCCTCAGAGAATGTGCCTCATGTTTGTCTTGAGGATAAAGATAGTGAGATTTCATAATTTATCTGGCTCATATCTCTGAGCATGCAGGTCCCTGGCCCTGTGCTAGACAAGAGGCAGCAGATCCCTCTCTATGGACAGGAGAGCGGGAAAAGCGCCTTCCCCTCGGTGCTGGCTGCGAGCTGGAGAAAGGGCAGCGAGGCATTCCTCCTTGAAAGTGAGAGACACTGTATTCCCCAACTGTCAGACACAATTCATTATGGAAAAAACAAAATAGAGCCACACTAAAGTACAGCAGAGAAAATCCTGGAAAATAGGTTAGACAGTACTTAAGCACAACTTTTCCCCACAGAGAGGGCTTGCGTTAGATCTGAAGCTCCAGAAATGGAGGGAAAATAAACAGAGCTTTTGGAATTAACCTGACTAAATGGAGTTGGCTCTCACCTGTCACAGGACTGCACAGTGGAGATCATCCTCATGCAGACAGCCGGCTCTTTCTCCAAAATGGATCTTCCATTCTCTTTTGAAGATCATCCTCTGATGAATATGTCTGTCTGGCACAGGAGGCTTGCAGTGCTTTTGAGCTAGAAAAGACAGGAATGTTATCACTAGTGCTGCAACATCAGTTTCTAGACAAGTAAAATCTGCCTGCAGAAGGAGAGAGGAAGCCCCCACCTACTCACAGTTCAGCTGCTGTGCTCTTCAACAAGGGCAGATGTTTGGAAAATGGGAAAGAACAGGAAAGATCCTGGTTCTGCCAACACTGGTCTGGTTTCTGACATGCTTAAACTTTCACACGTCTTTCTTTACAGTAATGGGACTTAAAATTAACTAATTTGTGTTACTTTTGGTGTATTTCTTATACAGTGCTGACCAGGAGCTAAATCTCTGCATCAAATGAGGGTTTTCAGAACCATTAGGTACAAGAACTCCAGCAGATGGTTGTAGTGGTCCTTGGTGGATAATCCCTGGAAATGTCCAGTCAGTCCATCTCATAGCTGTTCATCTCATGGCAGTTAAATAATTCCCTTTTGTATCCTCAAGTTAATTCTGTCAGCGCGAGCTCTTTGTCGACACAGTAATTCTGGATCTATTTGTTCTTTGCTGTAGTTACACATGGCCACATAAACTGGGTGTGAGTTGCCACCATCTCTGCCCATTTTGCACATGTGCATGAGACTGTACAAAACACGAGGTGAATTTGCTGGTTGTGTGGGAGGCAGCCAGAATGGCCCCGTTTGTGAGCCCCATTTGTGAGTGTGCAAAGGGCCAGACTCCCCGCTCAGCGTGGACACAGGCACCTAACACACTTGTGCCAATGCCAGGAAAGCACCAGGGGAGAATTACTGCTAACAGGGAGAGGCTTGTGGAGAGCAGAGTGTGAGCTTCTCTTCTGTACTTAGACACGACACAGCCCCGTTTCTTTTAAGGATCACACTGTGAAAAAATGTTAGTTTTTAATTTACTGCTAGGCCTGAGAAAGAAATCTCGTCACAAAACAGGACGTCGATCTCATTTGGGGCTTTTGTGGAATCTTATTTTGGGCCTGATGCTCAAACCCAGTAATAACAGGCTTATACTTGAAAGGTTTCACACCAAAAGACGAAAAAAAAACAAAACAATTTTTTTTAATAGAACAATTGATTGATAGTGAAATATGGGAACATAAACATAGCTTTTGAAGCCCATGGACCATTTTGACCACAGAAACGCAGCCTGGGAGTCTGGCTCACTTGTTTAATCTCTGTGCCAGTTTAATCCTATTCTGCCCTAAAACACCTGGTGTGATTTCAGGGTGGCACTGGTGGCCCTTGGGTACCAGCCTGATGTAGTATTGCAGATTTTGCAGAAAATAAGTGACTTTTTTTTTTTTTTTTAATCACATGATGCCCATACAGCTGTAAATAAACATGATTAAAAGGTCATGTGTGGGAACTAAATTAATGAGAAACTGAATAATAAACTTGTCTTCCAGCTGCTGGTTTAGACTGAAAGCAACACTGAAATGATGTGCATTTTTTACAATTTATTGCAATGGTCTGTGATCCTGCAAACATGATGCACATCTGTTGAACTTCATTCTGAGGTGTAGGGTCCCTTTCCATCTGGGACAATATACAGGCATTGGCCAGAATTATTTTATTGCTTGGATTCCTGTGGCTTAATTTCTGACCAGGCAGATGTGACAGAGACCAACAAAAGATCTCAACAGAAGCAACCCTGGCTGTGCTGATACAGTTGCTATTATGTGGAAATTGCCACAAAACTAGAAAATATCACCAAGGACATTCACCCTTGTCTATCTGTGCCACTTTACCTGCATACTGATGTAGTTTTCTTGCAAAAAGCATAGCAGTTAGGATTTAAAATCGATTACATTTCTGTTTACTTCTGATTAAAATTTTTACTTGAATTTTTTTTTTCTAAATGACCTTCATAAATTTTCAATTATCATTAAAAACATTTTTAATAAGAGCCAGGAACAGAAGAAGGTGTTTTTGGTTCTGATGAGAGCTTTTGTAAGGGGAAGATCACCATCATTGTCATAGCCTCTAATGTTCTGATTTTGGAGCAGTGGAGATGTAAACAAATATTTATTTTTGAAAGGCCTTTGCTTTGGTTAATGACAAAATGCTCATCCCCTAAATTTAGCAATGCTGTGTCTCCATGTGTATATTTATATTATTAGTCACCTTTGAGCCCACATTTTCTGTGATCAGCACAGGCTGGGGAGTCACTGCATCCTTGTGTCAGAGCGGGTAGCTGCATGGCCATTCCCCTGCCAAGTGGCTGAGTGTCTAAGTTGCAGATTCCAGTGGGAACCGACCGGAATTGGAGTGGCTGGGAGAAGAGAGGCAACAGGGGGGCAGCTTAGGCAGGCTTTGTTACCATAACCCTCGAGGGAAGAGAAACAATAACCATTAAATATCCAGAGTTGGAAGGGACCAACGTGGGTCATCGAGTCCAACTCCTAATAGTGACTTTAATGTTGGTCACTTTGTATCATAGTCCCTGAATTTAGGTATTTGCCTCTCCACTATCTCGGGCTGTGCGGTTTCTCTAGCTTTTTTCATTAAAAGCCAACATCCCAAGGAGCAGAAATATGGCTTGTGCCTGTAGTTCAGAGAAAGCAGTTGTGGTAGCTGCACAATTTAAATTTTGGGAGAATGTTTTCACAGAAAGGTTGTGGGTAGAGGCCGGTGGGACTAACGGCAGCGCGGCCCCACGCAGGTCTAGGTGACACACAGGAAGCCCGAGGGCTGGCGATGGCCCGGCCTACGGCCGCCCGTGCCGGAGCCTGGCTTCCTCCGGGCCATGTGAGCGCGGCGGCACTTGTTATTTTGTTGCGAGCCGCGGCGGAGGGCGGGCCGGGCGCGGGGGCTGCGGGGCGCACCCGGCCGCGGTGCCGCAGCTGATGTAATGCTGCTGCCGCCGCAGCGCCTTCACGTGTCTGCGGCGCGCCCGGGCAGCGGGGCAGCAGCGTGTGCCGCACGGTGTGTG
>VYXF01010846.1:1111374-1170126 GCA_013397295.1 Polioptila caerulea | reverse complement strand
GGCCGGGCCGGGCCGTGCCGTGCCGCGGGCGGTGCCGCCCGGGCAGCACCGGCCCCGTGTGCGGGCGGGCGGTGGGCTCGGGTCACCTGCCGCAGGCGCTGCAGCCGGGCGCATCTTCCGCGGCCCGCTGCGCTCCCGGCCGCGTGTGCAGCGCGCACAGGAGCCCCCAGCGCGGCGCTGGTGCGGCGGGGGATGCGGAGCCGGGCAGGAAGGGTGCGATTGTCCAGCCTCCTGTAAACCTCTGCTCTTCGGAGGTCCCAGTCAGCCAGTTCAAATGCAGTTTTGGCTGGAGCTCACGATGGTTTCCAAGTTTCTGCATAGGAATCCAGGTTATTTTTTATTGCATTTTTTTCCCCTAAAAATTCAATTTCTTAGTAAACCAGCGTTTTATTTAAGAATTTTATTTTATGTGTATTGGGGGAACGAGGTGAATCGAGTTTAGCTTGCTGCAAATAAAGCACTTAGTTGTTGTTGGGTTTTTTTTTTAATATCTGCAAGAGGCTGTCACCTGCAGCATTTGTATTTTATGTATGTTTTTAAAAGCTGCATTTGGCTGAGGGCACTAATAAAGAGTACTGAAAGTTGGGAGTTGTAAATACAGGTTACTCATAATGTTTTCCTTTGTATACACACGCACCATGTGTATTTTATACATATACTCATCCCAATAAAAACACACTGATCTAGCTTGCATATTACGTCATATTACAGTTAGATTGTGTGGTTTGAATGGATGTCGCTAGAAAATAAAGAGAATCTAAATATAATTTTACCTTCAGATTTCTTTATTGTATATCCATACTGAAATTGCATTTATTTTTGGGATGATCATTGTTTTGTTTTTATTTATTTAAACCATAAATAATAGTTCATTCTCCTTCATCCAGACTTGCTACCTTTTGTTTTGGTCTTCTCTGCAATGTGACCTACAGAAGGAATATGAATTGCAGAATTTTCTGACTTTTTGGATCATAAAATCTTCACACTCTTCTAATTTATTATGGTATTTAGTGATGGTCTTTTCATGTTTCGTTCTCATTGCATGAACGTGCTGTTTGGAAATGAACCTCGGAGAGCATGTTTACATTGCATTCAGATTAGGTATCATGTCCAAGTTGAAGACAAAATGGCTACTAAGTAAAACCTCTGCTTTTATTGTGAGTTTTCTTTTCAAGGAAAAGGAGCACATATGTTAGCTTCTGAAATGAAAACTGCTTGTTTGATTCAGGTGGATAGCCCAAGCCCATGTTTGGTACAAAGGAATGAAGCTTTTGCCTGGGGTGTGTGGCTTGCCTGGTGCCAAGTGCCTGTGCCCAGCAGAGCTTTTGCCAGCGCCTTGCAGCCCTGTCTCCTGGTACTTTCACAGGCGTTCCTCACCTTCACAGGGTGTTCCTCCTGGCTACCTGCTTCCCACACCGCGCTTCAACTTCCCTGCTGCTCTCAGGCAGCATCCGTTCCCTGCAGGTTGTGCTGTTGAAATGCAGTATTTGAAGATGAGGTTATTTTTTATAAGAAAACCTTTTCTTTTGATGTCTTCAAATCTTATGTTTCTCAATTGTGATCAAACAGTCTTCATTTGAGGTTGGAGTTCAATGTTAATTTGCATCTTCCTGGAGATGCAGTGGTTGTTTTGGTGCAGCAAGGATGAGGAGCACTGCTGGGGATGTTGTGCATGCTGCGCCCCAACAAACAGTGAAAAGTCTCTTTCTGTGGACTGGGGTTCAGTCTGGGGTTTGCTCTCTGTTCAGTGGGTGCTGGTGATGGATGAACAGCGGGAGAGGTTGTGGAAGGCCAGTTGTGAAAATGCCAGTGCACTGCTGTTAACAGAACAAGGTGTAATGTGCAGAGCTTCTTCCTCTTTTCTCCTTCCCTCCTCTTCCTCCCCTCTTCCCCTGCCATGCCAGTTGCTTGTGCTGGCGGGTTGGTGCATTCAGTTCCCCCTTTGCTTCCCAGCAGGTTTAGCACATCCAGCTCAGTGCCCTTCTCTGTTGTTTCCCCTTGCCTCCTTTTTTCCTACATGTGTTTGTGCATAGTGGATGGAGGCTTTTAGTTGGTTGCGTTTGTCACAAGTTTTTTTTGTTTGCTTGATTTTTTAAAAGGTTTCGGTCTTCAGATTGTATTGTCAATGAAAATAGCAGTATAGCAAAATATAGCAGCTACGTAAATGCTGGACTTGAGGATCACAAACAAGTCTGTGCTTGTCCCTCCACTTTACAGACAAATATAAATATAGAGAGTGATGCAGGCCACGAGTGGGACAATGAGCTATTCATTATCTCAACTCATACTTATTTTATTCTGTTTATTAAATTAAAATGTAGTTTGACAAAAAACATATTGAGTAATTGTGTACATGTGGAGTCCCTTAAATTGAAACAGTAGTTTAAGCCCAACTGGTTACATTTGCAGGCATGGTCAGTATAGGTACTGAAGACTTTAAAATACGCTTTTTAGGTGTCTGGTGTGTTGGGTTTGGGGTTTTTTTGTTGGGGTGTTTTTTGGCATATGAGGTGACCACTAGTTTGAGCTGGGGAGGATAAAAGAGTGACTTAGCTGTGCTTCAAAACAAATCAGGAAGTATTTCTTTGCATTACAACATCACATACAGGTATTTAACTGCTATTTGGTCACAGTAATTGAAGCTCATCACTGTCTGTCTGTATTTGTGTCTTGCCTGCCCCACTTGAACACACACAGCAAAGTGGTGTCTGGTTTTGTTTGGTGCTGCGTGTGTGAGTTGCTGAGGCGGTTGGATGTGTTCTTACGGTGCGGGTGAAGCGGGCAGAAATAATACTGGATGTCTTTTCCCATTGACGGATTAGAAGTCTAGACAGAGAGAACACGTCTTTGGGAGCCCAGCCTGGCTGATTAGTGTCAGCATGGGTGGGTTTGTAAATTGCCCTGGTCTTCGCTGGACACTGGGCCTTAATCTGCCTGGTTTTATTTCTCTTTAGATTGGTTAAAGCTTTCATATTTATTAATAGCTTTTTGTCCAGACGCTGGAGCCTGAGGCGGGAAAACCTCCCTAGTCAGCTGTCTGAGCATATAGACTAATGGGGTTTCACTTATTTCTTTGGGTGAGGGTACTGTATTACCAAATGTGTGTTATTTGTATATGATGTTTCTGTACCCAAACATATGGTGGTGAAGACAGAGTCTACTCAGTATCACATTGACTTGCCAAGGAATATCTTACAGCTGAAGACAGCCAGCAAAGTACGAATGTAAAAGCAGCGTGGCACGAGGATTGAGATGCAGAGATGGCCAAGGGAGGATGGTGTCAGCTGAGGGTCTGTCATCGCTGGCATAAAAGAAAAAGACCAACAGTTTTAGGCAATTGAATCCCTCCGCTCACTGTATTAATCCAAAATCCAGTAGCTGTGAACATTGAAGGAACAGACAGGTTTGTTTTCTTGTTCACTGTTGCGAATAACTGGTGATGGTTCTGCAATGAGCACTTGTTTACCATTGTAAATAGTAATCTGGTGCTTGCATCTGTGCATGGGTTGGCCCCAGCTTCTTTCACCTTGCCTCCATCTCAGCTCTTTTTGTCCTAAAGGCATCTGTTAGGATTTGAATATAACAATTCTGCTTGAGAGATTAATTTCTCTCCTTCCCCACCCCAGTGTCTCGTGTGTAAACCAAGCTGAGGAGCAGGCAGTGTGGAGTGGCAAACACAAAGCACTGCATTTGCAGCCATTTCAGCTGGACGTGGGTGTGGGTTTCAGACCCATAATTTTTGTCCTCAAATCGCTCTTCTAGCTTGAAGTTGTTTTGGAAAACCACATGAGCGAGTCTGGGCAGTGCTGAAATTGTGTCCTAATGCCCAGTTTGTCTCATGTTGAAGGAGTAGGAGGTGAATTGTTCCCTTGTTACTTTTGGGCTCTTGGTGTTGTGCTAGAAAACCAGATTAGCTCATTGCAACACCAGTGTGTTCTAATCTTTGGAAAGCTCCATTCTTAAAACGTTCCTGCTCCCTCCTGCAGTTGCATCCATCACTCCTCATTAGGCATTGTCACCAAGCATGGATCGTCACTTAGCTGTTGGCAGAGCAAATGTTCTGCAACTTGGGAAATGCCACTGAGGTTTTTCATAATAGGAATTGCTACTTATTTGTATAGTTAGGTCAGCAGAAAAATGATTGACAGTCTTGATATTTTTAATAAAATGCCTGGCAATGAAGAGGGAAGCTTGAGGGGTATGTGTTTCAGGCTTTTAACAAATGCAGATGGATATGCCTCTTTGGTAGTTTTCTTCTGCAGTTGAAATTTCTGTATGTATTTTTTTAAAACAAGTATTTCTTGAGTCAGGTTGGATCTGCATTTTCTCCCTTTCTTGTAGCTTGGGAGAGGGAGACAGGAAATAAGAGAAAAAACCCCTAACATCACCTTCAGTATTTTGTTAAGTAGCCAGTCAAAATTGAGAGAACTCAAAATTTTCTTGATTACAGAGTAGTTGTGGTTGTTCTGTGCTCTCAGCCCGAAATGCAGTGGCTGTCATTCCCTCCTTCATCCTGGTTAATTCATTGTTGGGGGTGGGAAACACAGGTACAGTTCTCCAATTACAGATTACTGATTTCTGTGAGGAAAATCAAATAATTATCATTGACAGGTGTACAGGCTGCACTCATTTCACTTAATCTATGCAACATCAGAATTGTGTTTACCTCCTTTGAAAAAGTACCTTGACCTCCTCAGCTGAGAGATGATGTGTAAAACTGCAAAGATTTCTTGTCACTGACTCAGTTTTCCCTGGCTTCTTAGTTCCACTCTTTCCAGGTGATGGTAAGGTTTGCCTGTCCTCAATGTGTTTCCTGATATGGTGTATAAGCAGTCAAATTCGTAGAAAAAAATTGAGCTGTGGACCGTATTTTAGAGTAGTTCATGGTGATTTCAGGGAAGGTCACCCCTCCTTGGGCAAAGCATTTAGCAGCTTGTCATTCTCCTTCACACTCTGTTTCCCCAAATGGATAGGAACAGAAAGTGGAATTTGTTTCATCTCACTCCACCTGGTTCTGTACAAGTTCCCGTGTAGTTATTGTGGAGGAAAAACTGCATTTCTTAGGTGAGGGCCAGCTCCTAGGAAGGATGTTTCCGTAAACCAATCCATCCAATCACTTCATGTGCCTAATTCTCTGACTGCAAACAAATTTTAAACCAGAGGGTAACCATCTGTGGTGCAAACTCATGAATTGGGCAAAATAAATCCTACACCATTCGTCCCTTTCTCAACTGGACTTCTGGAGATGGCCTCCGAGGGTTGTTCAGTGAAGCCACTCCTCTGCACAAGGTCCAGGTACACCCTTTACCTGTTACTGCACATTGCTGTACACAGGAAACTCCTTTTGGGGGGAGCCCCCAGAAGAGTTCCTCCTCAGCAGAGCAGGGTTGGAAAGCTTTGCTGTTCCCTGCTGCAGTGCAGCCCCGTGCTGAGGGGAAAGCCTGCGGGTGCCGGGAGCAGGCAGGTCAGCGAGCGGTGCCAGGGCGGCGTGGGAGGAGAAGCGACTTCCCAAAACGGGGCACGGCCACCACCGGGGGGGGTTTCTAGGTCAGCAGGTGTGGAAGCCAATTTGGTCTGCAGGCGCTTTTACAAGGTTAGAAAATAAACCTGAGTAAAATGAATGGTGACCTTTATGTAACCTTTGGAGAATGGAGCTGAGGTTTTATTGAATATCCTGGCTCTGAGTTGGAGGGAATAGCTTTGCAGAAAAGAGGTCTTTATAAACCTGCTTTTAGGAAGAGTGGATTTCTCACTCTTGTTTGTGGGTTTTGTTTGTTTCTTGAAACAATAGAATGTAAAAACTATTTGGGGGGAAAGCACTATTCAAGTAATAAAAAGATTTGGGTAAGTTTTAGTGTTGTTCATTTGGAATGCATTGGAGTACATGCAGTTGTTGACTTCACTGTGTCAAACATACGCAATTCCTTGTTTCATAAATGTTTTACTTTCCACTGCAGGAATTTCTTCATTGAAGCAAGTCAGATGGTGTGATGTTGTGGTTCAGACCAGCTGCTCTAATGAGTCCTTAATAAGCCCAGAATTGCAGGATTTTCATATTAGGCCTCTGTAGCTGGGTTGCTTGCCATTTGGGAGAGTTCTGCATTATTAGCATGTGTCTGTATGCCACTAGCAAGCAGGAATCCAAATCTTTACCTGAAAAGAGCATTTGGAAACTCCCCCTAAAAGTTTTTGGATACTGCATAAATTAATCAGAAAAAATAATATAATTGGGTGAGATGACAGTTCTGCCCAGGTTGGGGTGATCAGACTTACACTGAAGCACTGATTAATCTTAATTAATTGGAACTTGGGGTGGTTTTGTTAGTCTTTTTCTCTGTGTATGTGTGTGTGTGTAGTTTGGAGAGCAGGGGTTGAGATTAATGTTTTTATACAGATCCCATAACTTCTGTATGTTGCCTTCTCTTGTTACTCTGCTCAACTGCTTGCCAAACAGAAGTATTTGGAGAAGGGCCAGAGCTGCAAAATTCAGATCAGGATCCAAATTTGGATTTTTGGTTCAAGCCTTTCTAATATCTAACATTGCAAAACCTCATATATAAATAAGGAGCTCTTTATTTTTAAACTGTGGTGATGAGGACAGGGAGGTAGCTTCCTTGCTTCTCTCTAGAGCAGTCCAGGTGGAATGCTGGACTGTGTTTTACAAAGCTATCAGCAGGTGATATAAAAGAGAAATTGAATAGGTGAAAGAGCAGTGAGTGCACTGTTGCCCAGAAAGAGCCTGAGCAAAAGGCCAGCACAAATTGCTGCTTTCAAGCCAGTGAGAAGAATCCCCTAAATCTAAAAATTCTGTTTGTGGTGGGATGTTTTGTGGTGTTCCATTAAATCTTTGGGAAATTTGAGGGTTTGCTTTGTTTTGTTCTAAATGGAGTTAGCCAGTATCTCAATTTTAATGCTTTCTTGATTTAATGGAAAAAGGATTATCTCTCATCAAGTAGGATGCTTGTTACTGGCTGCTGTGCCATCAACAGGCTTTCTGTAAGCTGCCCGGTGTTTTGTGTTGTTGAATGTTTAATCATTAAGATGGTGAAAAAAAAATTCAAAACTTCCCAAATATTTTCCTTGTTGCTTCTTTTTAGTTGCTTGTGGTTGCTGTGGTGACATTGTACCTGTCGAAGGGTGGGGAGGCCTGCCAGGCTGGGGCTGGGGCTGGCTGGTGGGATCACGTGAGCTGTTGTCCCTCCCCAGCTGTATCCCACAGACACCCTGCCAGGGCAGCCCCTGGCTGTGCCAGGTGAGGACGTGTGTCCGTGTGTCCGTGTGTCTGTGTGTCCGTGGCTGGCTGGGGCTGTACCTGTGTTCCTGCACAGTGATGAGTCCTGCTCAGCTCTTCCCTGGAGCTGGCTCGGAGCGCTGTCCCTTGCCCATTGTCAGGTACTTCAAGTTTGGGAAGAAGATCTTGTTCCTGGAGAGAACTTGTTTATTAAATGAGGCATATTTGTATCTCCCCCTGAGAGGAAGTTTGTGGGTAAATGTCAGGGTCCATGATCGATGGATGTCCTTTGTGATGGATGGCCTCACAGGCATGCAGGCAGTCTGTATTTCTTAGTCAGAAATTCCTAAGTGCCATTATGAGGTTATTGGGACACCTGTGGGTGAAAAAGTTAGATTACAGTGGACAGTAGGAATTACAGTTCATGAGTTTGCATATAAAGCAGTGAATGACACTGTTTTGAAAGTGGTCAGCAATACAAACTGTTGGAACTTTTTCTCAGTATGAATGAGGTTGCCTTGCAAGTATCTACCACAAGCATTTTTTGGACAAACAAAAAGTAGTGTGCAAGAAAAGTGTGCTGGATAATAGGATGGGCAGTTTGTTCTCCTGTGTTTGCCTTAACACCTTCTTGCCCTTGTTTGGAAGTCACTTGAAAATACCTGGAGTAGTCTTTGTGACTTCAGTGGAAATATTCCTGTGTGCTTTTTCCCTTCCTCTTCAGAACCACTGCTACATTAAAACACAGACTGGAAAAGCAGTTACTCAGTACCACAAGTAGTAACTCTTTGAAGGCCTCTAAATTGAAAAGCTTTAATATTTATTTGATATTTTTTGTGGATGGAATTTTAGTCTTGTTTTTTAATCTGCTCTGAAAAAATGTGACAGCTCCTTCTTCCAGAACCACATGTTAGTTTTATTGCTAGTTCAGTAGAGGAAAGTATTAGAGAGGCATGGGTTCTTATTAAACTGGGGAGGGGGAATTCTGCAAGGGGATTCTGGATCCCGTGTGAATGTGGTGTCTGGAGGCAATCTGGAATTGAGACTTGAGGCTTCTGCTTCAGGGCTGGCCATCCTCTGGCAGGAGCAGTTTGTTGTGTGCTGAGGGTGTGTGGGCAGTGGTTTCTTGGGAAGGGCACACAGGGTGCCCTGCCAGAGAGAGCTGTGCTCGCTGGTGCTTGGCATCATCCTCGCAGAGCTCCCGTGCCCCACACCCTGCTGGGTTCAGGTGCCTTGTACAAGGTCATGATTGCTCTCTGGTCCCTGTGCTGCTTCTCTGGAAATTGGTAGCTGTGGGTGAGGCACCTGTGAGCCTGGCCAGCCCTTGGTGAAAGCTGCAGCTCCTTCTGCTGTGATGGGCCTGTCTGAAGAAAAGGCTAAAAATAATTTTGAACTATTTTTGCAGGCGTCAGACTGTTCCACAGAAACTTTTTATCCAAGCTCTGACAAAGTGTGACAAAATTACTTCCATTAAGGAAAGGTTGTATAAAAGGTTGGTCAGTTTTCTTTATGGTTTGATTTTCTTTCTGTATTAACCCTTTTGGTATAATAAATGATGAGGGCCTACAGTTGCTATTAGTGGCCATGTAAGCTAAATGAATTAGTTGATATTTAAAAGACAGTCAAGTTACTAACTGGCAGTAATCAGAAGCTGCACACCTGGAACCACATTTTGCTGAAAAGGTAAGCCAGCTTTTGGCTTCAGGAGCCTGCTCTGCAGCATTGCCTTCATTTGGCTTGATTCCTGTGGTTTAGTTCTATCACTGACTCCTAAAAAGTTGCAAATTAAAATAGCAGAGGGAAAAGTATTTGCCTCTTCCTTTCAACAAGTGAGTGAAATGGGAATGATAGAGATAGTTTTAAAATGTGAGAAATACCTCTGGAAAAGGATATTTTGAACATCATCTATTAGTTGTTGGGAGATAGCTTGCTGAATCAAATAAAATATTTGGAAAGGTTGCTGGTTTGTGTGTGTTTAATTACACTGGACAAAGATTTGCCTAAGTGCAGTTTATAGTGAATCTTCAGCTAAAAATTAATCTTGAGCATCATTTTATCATGCAAAAAAATGCTAAAATAGTGACCCTTAAGATTTGGTAACCTGTATAATTAAGTCTGTGATCCATGAAGATATCCAGACACCTCTCTCTTATTGATTACTTCTGAGTAGAAGCCAGGTGTCTGATTACCCGGTGGATCCGTGCCTGAATATGCTCTGAGTAGTCACTTTTCAGTTAACAGCCACTAAAAAAATGGGAATAGTCTTGAGCTGTAAGGCTAAGAATAAACATGAAACAGAATACTTTGTTTTGTTTAATACCAGTGAGTTTAGGCAGTCCCCACTTAGCTTTCTTGGAACATATCTGCATGGACTGCATCTTTCTTGCTAGCAGCTTACTTCTCTTGGAGGGGCTAGGAATGTGGGTTCATATACCACTAGGGTTTGTGCCATCAAGTTGGCAAAACTTGTATCTGAATTGAAGAACGCAGTTTAGCTCGTGGTGCCATGTGTGGAAGCCCCTCTGTGGACACTTAGTCACCCATATTTGCACTGGGATGCTCTCGGTGAGTAGCTCCAGCTGTTCAGGGTGAAAATATTTGCAATGGGTATGTGTCTGCAGTGCAGAACTAATAACAATTATTTGTCACTTCACAGTGATCCTTGTCACTTTGAAAAGTTCTTAGTTACTGCTGAGTACTTTAAATAGCAGTAGCTTTGTGGTAAGTGAGGCCCAGTGTAGGATCAGGAGATGGCTTGAGTGTGTTGTGTTCTTCTGGAATTTGTCAAACTCAGAAAGGTGAGTTGCAGTTTTGGCTTAATTAGTTCAGCTCCTGAACAAGGGAGTGGCAAAGCAGCATATAGTTCACTGTGAAAATTGAAATCAAACTGTGTTAATATTCAGGAAAAGACATTTTCATTCTCTTAATGCGGACATCTGCTCTCCCACTGGAGTGTTTACACATGATGTGATTCACAGGATCAATTCTGTAGTGCTCTTAAACAATGTCTCCTTCTGCAAGGACCCCTCAGACAAGTAATTGTGAGTAACATTAGCATGGGACTTTTACAGAAGCATAATTCAGTGGATTGTTAGATGCTGAAAACGTGCAGTAGCCTACAGGTGAGTGTCAACAGTGCTGTTACCCTGGTGAGTATTGCTTTAGAACTGTCCACATACATCTGAAATAGAATTCTCTGGTGTTGTGATTTTTGGAAAGCCAGAAGTTTGGTGTAGCGTTTCTGAAATCTGATCTAGATTTGATCAAGGACAGCCTTTTCTGGTTTTGACTCTTTAACTGTGCAGCTCTCTGGGATGTTTGGAATATACATGCTGTGAATAATGAATCCATGCAGGTGTTCTGTAAATTGTCTGAATAGGGTGCTAAACTCAGTGGGCTGTGGGGCTGTGGCTTCAGTACTTTGTACTAGGACAGGTCACATGCCCTCTGCTGCATTTTCAAAAGAAAACCATGACAAAATGAAAACTTCTGAAATAGGTATCAGGATGGTTATGTATGATGCTGTGCCTGCAAAGCAGGTGTGTTACTTGAGAAGGAAATGGCCAAGTTGTTATGGTTTTGGGTCCTGGCCCCGTGGCTGTCTGTAGAAGTAGGATGGTGAGGCAACAAACTGGCTGTGCACGTTGTTCCCTGTTCTGAGGACACAGAGAACTGAACCCTGAAGTGGTGGGATACTCAATGCTGGTCAGATGCTTGCTGTTCATCATTTCCATTCATGAGCAGGTTTTAGATGAAGTATTCTGGTAGAGTCACTTGTTCAGTCATCACAGCTGCAGAGGCAGCCTGGCAGGGAAGGAGGCAGTGTGTAGGGTGGAGTGCATGGTGTTGGCCTGCCCCACACTGCAGGTTCTGCAGTGCTGCCCTGGAGCTCTGTGCTGCTGCTGTGGAGCTGGGCTGGTCTGACGGGGGCAGCCCCAGAGCTGCAAACATGATCCAGGTGGAGCAGTCATACAGGGCCATGTAAGGTTGGACAGAGTTAATTTGCCACCTAGGAGTGAGTGCAGTTGTGTTTAAACTCAGCTTTGTAGGTGCAAACTGAAATAGATGCATGCACATATGAACTTACACGGCTTTAGGTTAATTGAATTTTGTGCAGCCTTAATTTTAAGCAAGTGCAGCTTACAGGTTTAGACAGTCTTTTGAATCTGCAAGTAAATGAAAGTTTACCTGGCTAGGGAAACGCAAACGTTTCAAAATGAATCCTTAAGAATTGGCATAGCACGTGTTTGTAACTCTTCTGAAGATCCTAGTTTAGGGTTTAAAACTTTTTTAAAAGGTGCCACATAGATTATTGTTTCTACCCCCAGAAGCAGAGGATGGAAAGCCGATGAGTTAAACTGCTTTAGCAGTCAGTGAACTGACCTTTGATATAGGCAAGAGTCTTTGGCTATTTGCAGCTCTTTATTTGCAGAGACCAGACAGCTTCTGTGCCTACAGTGGGTTGAAGCTGATAAGCAGAGGTGAGTGAGAAGTGCCTCGGTGCAGGTGCAAGGCTGAAGGATGGATGCCTGAAGGAATCTGTGGGAGCTGAAGAAGGGAAAGTCCTCTGAGATGGGAGGTTGTGTGGTCACCATCAGGCAAGAGTGCCATGTTCATCCCGTATGTGTTCAGCTTTAAATTTTCTCCTGATGGTAAAGTCAAGGACAGGAGTGGGTTCTGGGATATGCCGGTGAGCAACATGGCACAAGTTGGAGAGAAGCTGCCTTTGCTATGGCAGTGAAGCCATGCCCATCTAGCAGGAAAGAAGTGAATAACCCTTTTAGTAGGCTTGGAGAGTGCATGTAGATACCCAGGGCATTACTCAGCACAGGGAAACCTAAGAGCTTTCAAGAATTGCATTCCATGGGAGTCAGCAATCGGGTACAGATTCCTCAAGTGGAAAAAAGGGTGCAGAGGAGCTATGTGATGGGCAGCCATGAGAGAAAAGGGAGCAAGGAGAAGGAGGAATGCGTATGTGCAGAAATCAGGGCAGAAGCAGGGGTAATAGGATGTTGGAAGCAGCACTGGGAGGAGAGCGCTAGATAAAAGGGGGATTTGTTTGCAGAAAGACAGGCTGATGCCTATGGGGAGCATAGGAGAGAGGAGAGCACATTGTGGAGGGGAGAGAAGGGTATGTGTGGCATGGAGGAGTGACAAAGAGTGTGGGTTAAGCTGGCCCTCCTCAGTGCAGTGTCTGTGAAAGGCCTAGGGCAGCCCCTGGATTGCTTCTCTGCTTCCCAGTTGTACCAGGCCCAGGGAGCATCGAGATGGCAGCACATTGGGAAGGCTGGGGCTCATTGCCAGGCTGACAGTGGGACACCTGCAGCTATTGACCCTGCAGGTTTTGGGGTAGGGCTGGCTTGTTGTGACTTGAGTGGCGTGTGGGGCTCCGCAGGGCAGGGGGATCTCATCTGCTCCCTCAGGATAAAGCCTCAGAAGAGCTTGGATGGGACTGGGTTGTGGCACTGCAAACCAGATGACAGCCCCTGGGTATCAAACAAATAGGGAAATAAAGAGGTACAACCAGGAGCAACAAATCTCTCTGTTAATAGAACATAACTGGGATAGCTGTGGGTCTTGAAAATGTTGAAGGAAATAATATGAAATGAAGAAGAAACACAGTTTTTATCAGCAGGCTTAAATCTGCCATCGGAGCACCTGTTCCAGCATTGGGAAACACGTATGGTAGGAAAGCCTTGCTGCAGAGCTGCTGACAGTGGGAGCTGTTCTGTTGGATTCAGCTGAGCTGTGTACACAGTAAACACAGCCCTATGCAGATTTGTACATTTCTAGGTGTGTGTTACGTGTAAGCAGAGTGTAAACTCTTCCTGTTTTCTCACATGAATATTGTTTTGCTTTGCCATCAGTTGTCTGTGGCCACCATTTCCCAAGAGAAAGGCAGCAGAGGACCAGGTCTGTGACTTGTGGCAGGCTGTGATGCACAGCAAGGTGCTGCCTTCCTCCTCCTCCTCCTCAGCTTGTTGGCTCTGCAGGCATGGAAGAGAAGCAATTTTGTGCCCGTGTTTTATAGATGCACTTGATTTCCTTTTTGGTTTTTAAGTGCTGCTGAGGAGTGTCACCCCCTTAGTTTCACTAGGCATCCCTTCTTGGAGCCATGTGGGACAAAGGCTGGAGAAAAATCCCAGTGTCTCACAGTTGGCTGTACAGCACCTCCAGTTCAGACCCTTAAGTAATAATGTTGTGATGGGGCTTCTGATGACCTTGGCTGAAAATAGCACAGCAGATCTCTTACTATCTATAGACTGGATTCTGAAGCAACCAAAGGTTGATTCGTTTTTTCATAATTAGTTTTAAACCCAGCGGTTTACATTGTGGAATACGTGAGTTGTTGCAATGCATGATTTGCTGCTTAGCCACAAACCTGCATGTCTGGTGACTGTTTTCATCTTTCTGCTTTCAGTGGGACATTCCTGAGATGAAATTTCTACTGAAACAATCTTTTTTTCATGATGCTTTTTTGAGATCATAGATTGTTAGTAATAAATACAGGATGCAGCTCCTCTGAAGTCATTTTATCTTCCCACATCCTGTACAGAGGGCATTGCATCCTTGGAACAGAATCTCCTGCCTGAATGTAACAATATGCACTGATTTTAATTCAGAGCAGTGCTGGAAGAACCAGGGTGAGAGCTGTGTAAAAGCATTTTCTTTGTCTCTTCTCAGAGTTCATTACAGTAACTTGTGGCAATATACCGAATTTAAATGAATGTGAAAAACCCCCAACCCCAGGAACTTAAACGACTGTCTTGTTGGAATAGAGCACCTGGCAGTGTGTGGTTGTTGCGAGTTCTTCCCAGTTATTTTAAGAATTGTGGGACAAGCCTTTAGCGTTGAATACAACTAGATTTCTTCAGAAAGCTGAGAGAGATGTTTATAGACCTGCATTTCAGACATAGGTATTCTGATGTCTGCTGGCTAATTATTTCTTGGCAATTCATTACAATGGGCCACATTTGAGACTTGGGCATTTCATTAGCAGCCTTATCTTCATTCTTTGTTCAGCTATTTGTATAGTTGGCATTATTTATACTCATAAAATGATCGTAGTGTCAGAAATGGTGAAGGGATTAAATTTTTATCCTCTATGAACTATTTTAATTGCATTTATTTTAGTAACAAGGGTTGAAGTCACGTGTTTGACACATTTTAACCTGCATTAACTTCAAGGCATGCTGAACCACTACGTTTTTCAGCACTGTGATGTAGCATTGGTTTTTCTTGTGTTTGATGGAAAACTGGTTTGGCTTATTCTCTCTGAGAGTGAAAGGAGTGATGAAAGGACTCTCTCTAGTGAGTGGAATGAGGTGGATTAGGTTACAGGGAGGATGAAGTAGTTGCAGCTAGCTCACCCTTCCTGTTGCACTCTTTTATTGGCTTGCTGAGCATTTGCCTCCTGATTTTGCTGAGAAGGGTGGTTTGCCTGGGATTGAGGAGGAATCTGCCTTCAGACTGAAAGAGACAATATTTACCAGTTGGTGAATACTTGCTTTGTTTACTTTTTGAGGCCTGAGAGTTGGACACTTTTCTGCGTTTCCAGTGGACACAGCTCTATTTTTATACTTTAGGGAAATAGCGACACTTCATGTGCTTTTAGGATGCAATTATGATCCCTGTGGCTTTTATATAGAATAAAAACATATCTGCATATGAATCCTGAAAGACCTAGTTTGTCTTGTATTAAATGTTTTGCTGCTGTTTGCCTGTGTTTGTGCTAGGCTCAAATGCCTGCTCTCTGGGGCATAACGCTGGGTTCTCCCGGGGGAGGGAGCAGTGCAGGCAGGGCCAGAGCCCCTAGGTGGCATCAGAAGCCACCTGATTTTTGGCTGCTGTAGCCCGAGGGTGAGAGGTGAGGATGGGAGGGGGTTCCTGGCCCTGGGGTGCCCGCCCGAGGTGTGCTTTCCTTTCTCGGTGCCTTGTGCTATAGCTCTTGCACCATTGGGTGAGCAGTATGGATAGTCGTCATTTTGCTAATTCAAACAAATTTCAACCTTGTGCAGCTCTGCTTTCTAAATATTTAATTGAAATGCTTTTACAGCCATTTTACTTCTTTATCACTGTGAGCCAAGCCAGACAATGTAACATGGCATATGTTAAGATGTTAATTGAGTAGCAGCACACATAGGCGGCTGTTTCATAATTTTCTCCTTAGATGATCCTTGGCTCCAGTTTAACATTTCTTTGTGCTTCTGAGTGGAAGGTTATATAAAGATATATTTAGAGCTGTTAGTCTAAGAAAGAGAAGCATTAATTCAGTAAGATTAAGAATTAAGGGCTGATTGCTGCAGGCACTGCTGGGACACAGTGCTTGTCGTGGTAAGGATGTGATAATAGTACCTTTCTGATAGTACCACTTACTGTAATGGGGTTGGTAATCCTTTTATTGAGTGGTTCCTCACAGCACACAGAGTAAATAGAGATTTTTTTTTTTTTTTCCATCAGAGTTGTGGAATTCAGATTGCATTTTTCAAAAAGGGTATGTGGTCAGTTTAATAATGACATTCCCTATTTTAACATGGCTTTCAGAAAGATGATTTTGCCATAACTGTCACTGTTGGTACTTTGTAGTGGAGTCTGACTTGTTTTCCTTGGGAGCTGATGTGGACTTTTCCAAGAGGCAAAGGGGCAGCAGGGCACTGCACAGGAGAAGGAGTTCCTGGGTGCTGTCAACACCCAAATGCCTCCCGTGCCCAGGAGTGCTGCTCGTGTGCTACTGCTCCCGACAAGAGCAGCCCTTCCAGACCCCCCTTGGCCCTGTTGCTGAGCAGGTTGACAGGCAGCCTGTGGGGATGGTGTGGGGGAACAACTGGTCCCCCCAAGTGGGAAATGGGGGCTTTTCACAGCACAGTAATTTTTGAAAGGCCATGTGGCCGAGACACTCCTCTGTTGGCAGACAGCTCGAACTGCTGGCTTGGGTATCCTTCTCTTGTGGAAGGCTTCTTTTCAGGTGTGGGTAAAAGACCAGGGCAGCAGTGTCCATGCACTGTCAGGGTTGTGGGCACTGCACGTGAGCCACTCAGAACTTTCCTGTGGCCTGAACAGTCCCTGGTGGGTTTTTTGGTTTTTTCAAAGAAAGTTTATTTTATAACTTTGTAAACATTTTGTCTCTCAGATGGCTGAGAGGGTGCTTGGCAGCTTTGAAATAACTAGGTAACTGTGCCCATGGTAAGTAACTGCACCCTGGGGTTTTCCATTTTAGTTGCAACTTTTTCCTCTAAGTCCTGCATGTTGGGTAATAATGTAACTTAATACACCAGTACTGGAAACGGGGAACCTGCAGAAGGAAACCCTTGCTGTCTGGTCAGGAATTAAGCCCTGCCTTCCTGATGTATGGCTCAGCTATGAGCAGTGATGGAAAGTAGTTTCTTCTCATCAACTGCATTATGGTTTGGCAGAAATAATGTCTTCTTTAGGCTGTCCAATAAGTGCCAAGCACATGAAACACAGCTATACAGAGGCTGTCTTCAGAAGGATGTTTTAGTTCATGCAAATATTTGCAATCTTGGGCTGGATGGGATACAATGTCACTGAATGCACCAAACTTTGATGAAAAAATCACTCTGGGCTTCCTTCCCACACGCGACCAACCACCTACTCAAACCATTACTAAATTTTGCACAACAAATTGTAGCTCCCCTTGTCTGCTGAGTTTGGTTGAACTGGGTCTATGGTGGCATCCTCCTCTGAGGAATGAGTCCCCTGCCAGTGGCTGAACGGTGAGAGCCATGTCCTGTGTGACTTTTGGGGCTGAGCTGGGAGGTCTCCATGACTGAGCAGAGCAGTGATTTCCTGGCAGTGCTGCTGTCCTGCTTCTGCCAGGGACTCAGCCCGGGAGCCCCTTTGGCAGCATCCTGCTCTGGGCATGTGTCCCAGGAGAGGAGCTGTGCTGCAGGGTGGGTGTTCACAGGGGGGTTCACTGTGCTCCCACAGTGTTTGTCCCTCTGCTGCCTTCCATAGGGGCTGAATGCTGTCAGCTGCAAAGCTGCTAAGGGTTAGTTTCAGTGCTGTGCAGGCTTTGGGAAGGCTCAGGGTTAACCAGGCAGTACCTGATAAATTCAAGGGCTCTCTTTTATTTCTCCCAACCACCTCCCTTTTTCTGGTCTCATAGACATAAGGCTTCTCTTATCCCTTGTGATTATATGGCTTCTCCCATTTGCAACATTAAGGAGGTACTCATGCTCAGAGAACTGAATTCTGCCGCTTCTGGTAATACAATAGTCCCATATTTCTCAGTGCAATTCAGCTGCCTCTTCCTGAAAGTAAAGTATTGCTTAATTAAAGGAAGGTTGGCAGCATCTGGTTTTATGCCCCTTAGAAAAAAAAATTGCGTTTCCTTGCCTTATTCTTCTGCTTTTTTCCCCCTCTCTCTCCCTCAGTGCAAAGTAAACTCAGCTGCTCACCTGGGAAGAGAACACACTCCTCATTCTGCCCATACCAAGTCAGGGCTGTTCTGAGCAGAAATACATAAATAGGTCAGGGAAAACAGAAATGCATACTTTGGCAGAAGATAGAAGAACAGTTTGAGGAAATACTTTCATCTGATTTCTCCCCATCTCAGTCTCCCAAAGATAATTTCAGGAGTTTGTCTTCAGCCTTTAGAAGCTTCAATCACTACAGCCTTTGAAAGTTGCCTTCAAGAATCCTTCAAAGGTCTTGGCCCTAAAAGTCAAAAGCTGAGGCTGTTTAAGGTGGGCCAGAGGCTTTCCTGTAAGGCTTTTTGCTGCAGACCCAAAGCAGCTAACACATGTTCCCGGGGAGGTTGTAGGGTCTGGGGTTCTCCATAGAACACAGCAGCTTTTGTAGGGAGCTGCCCTGTGCTGCTTCTCCATGCACAGCCTAAGAAACCTCCTTTTCTCTGCTCTTTTCCAAATTCGTGGAAGCTGGGTGCATGTTTTTGAGTGGCTGGTAGGTAGGTGACCAGAGATGACCAGACTGATCCGCACTGGTGGTGTTCAGAGCAGAGCTGGCATTTTTGAGGAGCATTGCTGTAGACAGTACAACAGGGTTCCTCTTGAGTGTGCCTTAACTTTCAAACAGGCAACAGGGTGATACCCACTGAATAAATGTCTCCTTGTTGGTTGTGATAGTGTCTCTAGTTTTTGATTGGAGAGGAGCACATACAAAGTTTTGATAGAAAGTTTTATGCTCCACAGTTCTTGTGTGGGGTCATTGGGCACAAGTTGGTAAATCCAAGGCAGCTGTAAAAGCAGCCACATTTGTTGTTGCTCACAAGAGACAGCTATCCCCAGAATCTTGTCCTGGATAAAACTGTATGAAGTAGCCTGAATTATTTTTTGGATCAAGTAAGTGAACTAGTTTAACTTGAGGGAGACTGTCATCATGAAGAGCTATGAAAGAGAGAGTAACACCAGCTGTGCTTCTAGATGGGGGTGAATCACAATGAGCCTCCAGAAGCAGCTTCAGGAGGAGCAACACTGGCTGTGAGCTTTAGGAGCAGTTTCTGAGTTTCCAATGGGCTTGGATTCCAAATAGATTCAAATGGTTATTTTCATTAGGAAGAACATCATTCCTGCTGCTCTCCTGCAGCTACTCCTAGGCTTGCAGCAAAACGTGTGGGTAATGGCCTCCAGATGTTAGAAATGGCCTGATTCAGCCTCGTTTGGGATTGCTGGTTGCAGGCCCTGTAATTGCAGTAGTAATTAGGTAAGGGATGCATTTGCCAGAGGCAGAAGCAGACTTACTTACTTGTAAATGAAACTTCAGCTTTCAAAGCATGTATGACCTGCTGGAGAAGAAGTGGGGCAAAATAAACAAAGGTGGCAGGTGTGACTGGGAATTGTGTCCCTTTGTCACTTGTCCTTTTATCTCCTGATGTGATGGGGATCTGTCCTCCAATGTCACCAAATGGAATGTGTCTGTGCAGTGCTCAGGACCATGAGGGGGTCACTCCCAGTGCTGTCCCAGGCAAAGGACTCATCCTCAGGATTGCCACTGCTTGACTTTGATGTGTATCACCTCCACTAGAAAGGAAAGAAACGTTTTTGTCATTAGGCACAAGCTTTATAAAATGAAACAAGATTAACCTGTGCTCTGGTTAGGAAGAAAGAAACTTCAGTTTACCACTAACAAATTTTAATGATGTCGTCCCAGTATACTCAAGAGTGTGGAGCAGGAGATGAAAAAAATTGCTTTTTAAATAGAGATCACACTTATCCCTGTGGAAGCAGGGGGACCTTTGCCTTTTAAAATGTCACAACATCTGCCTGCAGATTGGAGGACATGAACTTGACTGTCCTTTTTGTGCCACCAGCTGATGAAAAGAAACATAGTGAAACTGTATTTACTGGCCCTATTATTGCTCCTCTGCTGCAGCTTCTCAACACTGTTGATCAATGCTATAGGAGCAGAGGTCACAACTGGAAGAGCCTGAACTAAATTTGAGAGTTTACGTTTCCTGACTCAGGCTGATATTTGGAGATAAAAGGACAGCTCTAGGGATCTCCTGCCCAGCTGCCTCCTGGCAATTTGCCTCTTTCTCTTTGCAAGAAGAAGATGTTAATGCAAATGGGCATGCTGATGCTCAGGTTGGCAGAAGGGAAGCTGTGCTGGCTGGAGTGTGCTCTCCTGAAAAGCCCAGTGCATGGTGCTGTCTGCAAGTCTGTCGAGGCTGCATTTGGGCTAAGTTTGCTATGTCTGTACCCTGCATCCCCTTGCCCTTTCTGCATAAGCTGTCATGTGGAGCCATACAAGGGGTATGGGTACAAGAATGGGTACGTATGCCTGATTCCTGTTGTCTGCTGCTTTGTAGGAGAGGTGTTGGTCTGCAGCAGCACAGGGACTGAGACCTTGCTCGGGGTTGGAGGCAGTGGATAGGTGGAGTCCGGGGTGCAGAAGTGCTGCTGAAGCAGCTGTGTCCCCATCATTTGCTCAGCTTTGGGTCAGATGCACTGGCAACATGCAGCAGCAGCAGGTTTGCATGCTTAGTGTCCTTTGACTTTTCTGCTAAGATGGTGGTTTTTGATGAGTGAGGTGATGTTTAGGTTCCCTTCTTCAGTTGCTGTGAGCATCTTTCCCAAGGCAAGGCAAAGCTTCCATTTTACCATCCTTAGCACTCTCTGTTCTTAAAAATCCCCAGCAGTTCTGCTTTAATGTCTCCTTGATGTTCCTGTCTACCCACCTGGTGCCTTCTTCTACACAAAGTCAGCTGAAGTGGATGTCTGCTGATGGATCTGCTTCAGTGAACTTGTCAAATATTCTTACCTGTTGAAATCTTTTATTGCATTCTGTCACCATAACCTGAGCAGTTCTTGTATGGGAAGGGGCATCGGTGTTAGCAGCCTCTACAAAACAGATTTTTAGAGACTGTCTTCTTTCAAAGTGGAAGTGGTGTAACAAGCTGAGCAACCAAACTCCTGCCTCTGGGCATCTGATGGAGCAGTAGATGCTGGTTCCTATCACCACCATTCACTAGAGCCGTTTGTTTTGCTTGTTTCTTACTTACAGTTTTAGTAGATCTGTCAACTGCCTGACTTGGTCTAGCTTTGTGTGTGATAGCATCCGTACAAAAGTAAAATAATTTTCATGACATGTTTGGCTGTATGAGAAGTTTGAATTATGTTTTGTTTACTAGGAAAATAATTGCTCTCTGAACTCAAAAAAAAAGATTGTTTGATGCTTGTTCAGTAGGTGTTCAGACTGGGATTTTCTGGATGGGAAACCTCCTGCTCCTCTTCAGAGCAGTGATAAAATGCCTTCAACTAATGCTGTCAGATGAAGCATGTGAAGTACAGCACCCTTAAGAAACACAAAAGCTGCTCATGGGTGTGTTTATAGGAAGTATAATAAGTTCCATACAGTTTGCCCGCCTTGGCACATGCACTGAGGTCATTCCTGGCATATTTCAATTGAGTCCCCACCCAGTGTAGTCTTAATAAGCCAGCTGGGAGGTGGAGAGAGTAACTTGGAAAACTCCGGAGTTGCCAGTGGAATAACAGCTGTGTGCCTTGTGGCAGCTCTTTGGAAAGCTAGAAATACATGCCTTGAAGTGGTGGGATTTACTGAAGCACAGGGAGAGGGGGATATTAATTGTGTTTACAGATAAACAAGTCAAATGCATTTGAATTGTGTAAGAGCTACAATAAAATTGGTGACATCCATCCTGGCTGCATCTCGGCTTGGGATAATAGTTTCAATGGAATTTCATTAAATACAGTTCTTATGTAAAAGAACAGAGCAGCAAGAATTCTAACAAGCAGTTAAGTCTGGGTGACTTTCTATAGAAAAATAGCTGAGTATTATTCCATAGACTAGCAGGATATTTCAGAGCAAGATATGAAGCCTGTAGTGCAGTGATAGAAATTTGAATATGTAATGTTTTTGTCATTTAGACTAATTCAGTATTTCTCTTCTCTCTTTCTTCCCTCACATCTAGCAAAACTGTACAATCTAAAGTGGACTGCATTTTGGTAAGTACAACTCCAGAATGCTTTTCAATATTTAATGAGCTGCAAGACCAAAATAGATGACTCTAGAGACTGACAGCTATTATGAAGCCTTTCCTTAGCAGTACTTCAAGGTACTGCCACTAAATGTGATCAAAATTAGTTACCATCTCAGGTACCTTCCCAGAACTGTGCAACACTACAGGTCCTGTTAGCTCTGCTGTGCTGCTTAGGGCAGAGAGATCATTTTTTGAAGCGGGAAAGGCCCTTGAATTGCAAAAATATCATCTTCATTTGTGCATTAAAATAACAAGATCTAGGCAGTGATAGATTATTTTTGGGTAGCACTAGTTCAGAAAGAGGCTTTTATTTGTTTTTAGTAGTGAGCGGGTTGCAAGTTTTTTTAAATCAGTGTCTTGAGTTCATAATTCTTAGGACTGGAAGGGATTGCTTATCCTCACTTTCTACCTTCAGCACTTCATCCAGAAGTACCAGTGGATAAGATAAAAAGTGCCAAAGACAACCATCTGGAGACTATCTAATAGTATGTCTGAGCTAACAAATACTCCTCAAAGTTACATTATCAAAGGCTAATTCAAGTGTTACTGAATTGTCTTGCCTTGAAACATTTTAATTTATTGTTGTTTTGATTTAAAGCTGTATTGAGAGACTTAAAGCTGTATTGTGTTGCAGACAAACTTTGGACCCCATTTAACCTCTGTTTAAATGTTCTTAGATGCACCCAACGGGACTAGGGATATAGGATGTATTTTTTGTCCCCTTTATTCCTTATTGACATTTGTGAACACCAAGCAGGTGCCTTAAGATCTTAATTTTGTATGTGAGTCTTCAGTGGTAAAAGGACAGATTGCAACACTGCATTTGTAAAACTCTTAACACCAGGTATTTCTGTAGAAAAAGAATGGGAGTTGGGGTAGGTGTTTCTAAGTAGCATTGGAGAGGGAGTAAATAAGTAGGAGGTTAACCAGTCATCTGCTTTTGACAATCTGTTTTAAGAAAATGGAATTACACTAGGACTATTTTTGCATTAAATAATGCAGATTTATGGACTTTGTGTACTGAGGTAGGGATTATCAGTTTATATGAGGGTATTGGGTAGGTCTCATCCATTGGATTGACAGAGAAGTCTTGGACACAAAGCAGTCTTCATGACTTGACTTGGAACAGAGCAGCAGCGTCCTGATGGTCTAATTTTCTGTTCCAGATGCCTCCTTGTCTGTCCTGCTGATGAGTTCAGAGGAGTTGTGTCAACAGTGGAAAAGCCACTCTAGGTTAGCAAAGGTAGATCTAATGCTGTTCAGGTTTGAAAAAACAAAAATCCAAGATCAGAATAGTTTGAGGAAATAAAAATTTGGCTGAATTCTGGCTAAATGGTTTCTGTGGTTTTAGATGCTTTGGAAAGCTGTGAGCTGCAAGACAATCTAAAAGCATGTTGAACTGAAGGACTGTGGCTATTTAGCTCTGAATCCCTCCTTTGGTAACACCAGTCACAGCCCCTGTGTGCAGAGCCACCCACAGATGTTTGTAGGCTGCCAAGTTTGACCCAGTTCAGCAGGGAGAGAAGTAGGAAAAACAGAGATGATGGCAATAGTCTGTGTGGAGGTCGTTCATAGCAGAGGGCTGTGGAAAGCAGCCAGTGTAAGGGCACTGAGACTGCAACTGCTCATACAAGACTCCAGAGTTACCTGCCTTCAACTTGTTACACTGCACCACTCACATTCCGACATACTGTCAGTTTCTGGGAGATCATAAGAAAATCATTGTATACTGTGCAATCCAAAAAAGATAATTAGCAAGAATTGTGGTGTAAACAGTCATTAAAAATTCATTATAACATCTTTTTAACTGTAGTAAATATGTCTAGCAGTAGATTCTCTTATGACTTGGCTTGTTATATTTGTAGCCGCATACTAAGTGAACTTTTGAACCCGGTTTTTAAAATAGTTTGCTCCATATAATCCCTCAGCAAGAAGGCCAAGGTTTCCCTCCTTAGTCCTGTGAACAGAGGTCAGTGCTGGTGAGAGAGTGCTGGGTCGATGGCCGTGGGGAGCAGAGCTGCTGGTGGTGTGGGCTGTGCTGCGGCAGCGAAGGTGCCGCTTGTCGGGTGGGCCCTGCGGGAGACAGGCAGGAGCTCCACGAAGCCTTGGCAGCTGTGCTTGGGCACTGTCAGAACAATGCTGCCATGTGTTTTTAGGGCTTTTTTGGAATGTTTAGCACCTGAAATATGTTCCTGCTTCTGCTCGGGTGAAGTGTATCAAATGTATTTATTAGCTGCTTTCCAGAATAAAAGGGTGTTTTTATTAGTAGTTATTTTCTTTCTTGGTGATATTTCCAATGAAGCATCTGACCTAGAGTAACTTATTTAACCTTTGCTTTTTGTTTCTCTATTCATAGAGTGGGGAGATGATTGCTTGACTATGTTGCTATTTTTAGTTCTGATTGTTAAATAATAGATGTTTGTTCTACTGAAGTATAACAAATTTTAGGGCCTTTCTGCCAGTAGCTGCAGGTTACACTGCCATTGGCGCAGCCTTTTTCACTTTGATTAGGGTATAGTTGTCTATAAATACTCAAAATGTGGAAAGAAATATTAAGAGCAGTCTGTGCTCTTGAAAACAGTAGTCTTGCATAAAGCTTGCAGTGTGCCTCTGGCCTTCAGCTCCCGTTATCCAAACTCGAGGACAGAAATAACCTGTAATTCTGCTTTCATTATGGAAATTTGAAATAGTTCAAATTTGAATGACATTGCACTGTGTACATTACAGAAGTAGCAGCTCTTCTGATTTTTCCTTACTCTATTCTTCTTCTATCTTATTTAAAGTTTGGCCTGACTAGGTAAACAATCCAGAAAAATCATGTGGGTTTTTTGCTTGGAGTTTTCCTATGGTAATCCCTTTTGACAACTTTGAAATTAAGCTTGACTAATGTTTGTGACCTGACAGTAGATCAGCAGTCAGAGAAAACCAGAAGGAGAGAATCAATCCACCAAGGTCAGGAAACCTTAAAGATATTCTTTGATTTTGGGGACTCAAATCTCTAGGTTCTCTGGTTCGAGCAGAAACATGAATAAACTCTGTTTCCTATAGCACGGATTAAGTCCTTAACCCCATTCCATGCTGAATAGATCTTTGTCTATTTGTGCTGCAGAAACTTGCAGTGGCAAGTAGGTGTGTCCCAGAATGGAAACAGATATCAAAACCTGCTATTTTCATTTAAGAAAACCCTATCCCACATCATTTTGGTCATCCTTGTTTATTTCACAGGTGTTTATTTGGCTCAATCAAAATGCCTGTTAGAATAAAAAAGAAAACTGCATCTGTTTCAATGAAAATCTTGTTCTATGTCTATCTTAGGCAGCAAAAGGACAGATTCATTTGGAGCAGCTCTGTGTGGCCACTGATCTCTGGTTTAATTTGTTTGCTACTTATTTTGTTTATTTCTGTAGTTACTTATCTGTATTTAGTAACTGTCAAACAAAAATAGCAGAGATTTCTGTTCCTTTATATGTTACTTTGTTTGGCTGTGACTTGAGTTTTTTTATTCTTTGTCCTTAGTTTTTCTGTCTCAGAATATAATATCACGGAGGTATTTTGAGTGTTTGATAGATTTTTGGCTAAATTGAAGCCAAGTTGAAAAGATTAGTATGAACACTGCCTGCTCCCCATCTTCATTGAATCTTGCTTTGTTTTATATGGTTCCAGTTGCAGGAGATAAAGGTAATGTGTGTAGAGCAAGAGTACCAGAGGCGATGCTTTGTGCTGGCTGTACACCTCAGTCCTGCAAGCAGCTTAGCATGTTTGTGCATTCTTCTAATGCAACTTCAAGAAATATGATTTGTAAATAGCCTTTAGAGAATTAGACCATCTTCATTTGATGTGATAGAACCAGTCAATCAAGGTCAGGATACTTCAAGTAGGATTTTTACTTAGATCCTTTTAAGTAGCAGAAAAGGATTCCCCAGGCATTGCACAGGCTCTGTGATTTTAAGAACAACAGTAGCATAAGCTTTAACAGGCTGCACAAAGGGGAGTTTGTCCAAGATGGTGCCAGCATCACATTCTTCCTTTTGATGCTGTGACTCTCTTCCACTCTAATGACCTATTTTTTCCACACTATTGACCTATTTGGGGATTAGGGTGGGAATTTATAGAGTATTTTGTGTTCTTGTTTCCTTTTATTTATTTCCATATGCATCCAACCTAGCACAAAATAGAACTCAGAATGAATGAATCTTTTTCTTCTTGGTCAGTTAGTAGACCAGCTGAAGTGCTCTTCCAGTGTCCCAAATTCTGTGATTCTGATTGCATTAAAAGATTGTAAAGTTTTAATGCTTTGAACAAGTGCAGTAACAGCAACTGCAGTTGTTACTGGATTCACGAGACCTTTAGCATTGAGAACTGGTGGATATCATCTGAGATGGAAGAGAGTGTACTTAACAAGACTGTAACCAAGTTTTGAGGGTTTCAGAAATGTGTAAAGAAAACAGCTTAAACAAAACAATGTTTAACAAATTTTAACTAAACCAAGTGTAGTCTTTCCCGAATCTACTTGCACTGACTGTCACACTCCATCTACTTGCTGCCACTTCTTCAGTTTTAAGATGATTTTCTCTAAATAGATTCAGTCTCATCTAATAAGCTTAGGTTTATCTAATTATCACCCAGGTAGGATTACCTCTATTAACTGCCTGTGGCTTGTTTTAACTCTCCCATTCTGAGGAGGTCCTGCCTTCCCAGGGCTTCCCCACTACTCTTGGTGGAAGCTGAAGGAGTTGTGCAGAAAATGCTGCCTAGGGCCAGGCATGGAGGGGAGTGGGGGTTTGAGTGCAGGCAGTGAGGTAACATCACTCTCCAGCTGCCTCTGCCAAGGATGTGAGGAAGCCATAATCCTCAGCCACCTCAGATGGACGGATAGTTTTGCTCATGGGAGAGTCGCTGGCTCACTCGCATACTTTGGACAAGGTTCTGCTAACACAATCCCAGTCACATTTTTTACTTTGTTGTTAGAGTTTTTTGTTGGTTTGTTTTTCTTTAATTAGGGGGGTTGACAGGTGGGACCTGTGTAGCAGAGTGGCTCAGACAGGGCCCTTTCACACAGCCCCTTCCTCCTACCATGACACAGAAATGGCTTCAGCTGCAATGGGCACGGAGACTACTGCAGTGTATTTTGATGAAAGGTTTAATATTCTAAAACCTTGCCTTCTGTGTTGCACTTGGCCACATTAGATTTGAAAGGGAGAACTTGTCTTCCACTTCTGAGTGTCAGACTCATGGGGAGAGGAGGGGGGGATTTGTTTTGCCTGGGATGATTTTGTCTCATGGATTAGTGCTTACCATGGTAATCGCACCCAGAGAGTGCCCTTTGGTGTGCTGCTTGGGCTTTTGCCATTTAAAACAAAAAGAGTAAGTTCCTTGGAAAAAAAGGATGTCTAATAATGAAGTACAAATTTTCTTGTTAAACTTTTCTCTTCTCAAAAAATGATTAATTTTCTGTAAATTCTTTCTTTGGAGAACATTGACTTTTCAATAATGAGCTTGCTAAAGGAAAACCCACCAATTTAAGTGCTGTGATTCCTACAGGAAAGGAAGAACAGAGAATTTGACAAAATGCACCCATTATTAAGAAATACTCCTCTGGATACTTGGTGGTCTGAGTACCACTGCTGTGTAAGCTGCTGTAGAGCCACACAGAAATCAGTGTCAGCAAATTTCACTAGTTTGTCAGAGGAAAAAAGCCCCAACCAAATGTTGTGGTTTGCTGCAGCTTATAAAAGCAACACATCCAGTGTCTGTTACCTGTGTGCTGCTGGAAGTGTTTCTCTTGGCTCTGGGCAGGTCTGTGGCATCGCTGGTGGCCCCATTTTGTGCTGCAGTTCTGGGGTTTGCTGGCCGGGATTATTGAGACCCCACACTCTCCCAGCACCCTTCTCTGGATAATGTGTCCCACCAGTCCTTGCACAGGGTCTGGGTCAGGGAGGAGGGAGTGGAACCTCCTCTTTTGGGTGCTGCTGTCACTTTTGTGCCAGCAAGGTTGGTCTGGACAGGACTGGGTCTGCTAGGGAGCCCCAGTTTGAAGTGAAGTTTAGGGTTTTGGTTTCCCCACTCTCTATTCTGCTCACTGCTGAAGTGAGCTAGGTCTCACTACATGTTCGTCCCTCTTTTTTTCTCTTCCTTCTGGAAAATGTTACATTGGCAGTAAGACACCAGTAAAGACAAAGAGAATTAGCAGTAATCCAGAAGCTATATTCTGACTTTAAAAAAGATCATGTGAATCTCCAACTCTGTACTGATGGTGCACCACCTCAGGCAGTGCTTCTGTAGCAGCTTCCTGAAGGAAACCCCCTGTGCTTCCTGCTGCTGACTTTCCTTGCATTGCTGCTGAGCAGGCCCTGAGCATGTTACCACAGTTGATGTTCCTTCTGTTTCTAAGTCCATGTAGCTGGTGTCAGATGACCAAAGGTGGTCTCTGTATAGCAATAACTGGCTGCATACACCAGGTAAAACCCCCCCTCCTGTCTGATCCTCAGCTGGTGTCCTCTGGAGAAGGAGTCCTGCATAACTGAGATGGATGTTAACTGAAGGATTTGTGTGCAGTAACAGTTTCAATAACTGGTTTCCAAAGGAAACAAAAAAATACATATGTACGCAGATTTTTAAATGTTCTTCATTAAAATCTGTGACACTTAACTATTAGTAAATATAGTGGATTGCAGGTTCAAGTTTGTCATTCCATGCTGTTACAGCTTAGCTGGTTGTGATGCTGGATTCTCAGAGATGCTTCACATGTATATTTTGACAAGACCAAGTTTTCATGTTACATATCTGGTTACAGAAGTGATCCATTGTTAACATTTTTCCAGATTCTGCTTTTATTCCATGCGAATTTTGTAATGGTAACAAGTGCTCTCTGGTGAGTGACTGTGCAAATAAAATAGGAAAGCACATTTCTAGTCACTTAGTGCTCATAGTCATGCTCTTTCACATAAGTAAATAGATTCTTGTTTGAAATTATATTATTTAGGAATACACTGTCAGATGACAGTTTTTAGCTGTCAAGCTCAACTATTCTTAATTGCTTTTTCTCCCCTGCCTCTCTCTACCTCTTTTTTTTTTTTTCCAAACCACAACACCTTTTCTAGCAAGAAGTTGAGAAGTTTACAGACCTAGAGAAACTCTACCTCTACCTTCAGCTGCCTTCGGGTCCCAACAATGGAGACAAAAGGTACGTGTGTGAGTGTAAAGGTGAGCAGCCAGTCCTGAAAACTTGCTTTACTTCTTGTGGCACTTAACTCCTGAGGAATCATTCACATGATGTTGGTAGAAGAAGCAACCGTCATTAAACTTCAAGTGCTCTTCTTTTCCTGAAGATCAGATGTTGGGGATTTTTTTAAACTTTAGAATCCTTTAATGCATGAAAAGCTTGTGATTATATATATCCTAAAATGAAAGAGTCATCGGAGAAAGTGTTTCACAGTCTGTGTAATTGTTCTTTCACTGTTTATGTATGAAGTCATAAAATAGCAACACCAATGTGGTGGTGGGTGAAAGAAAAAACTGATGGTATTTCTGGTAACACTTGTTTGACTAAAGGAAGTCCTAGAAAACCAGCTCGCAGATCTGAGTGTCACAAAATAAACCTGTTACCAGTAGGATGCTTATAGGAAGGCAGGTGTCTACAGGAAGCACACTGAGTATCTCCTGGGAAGACTGCGTGTTCCCAAAGCACAGCTGGCAAACTAAGTGGGCAAAAGCTTAGAGGTGGCCAGTAAGGAATAGTAAATTTAAGAGTCACTATGTATTTGCAGCTGTGTATCAGTCAAGAACTGGACAATTAAATTTTGTCTTTGTTAAATTGTGGATGGAGAGAGGGAGAAACTGCTTCCTATGGCTCAAGGAGTAGGTAAATCCATGAGGTGCAGGCCCTCTTTGTCTCTGGTGTCTCTCTGCCTGTATAGGCAGAGAATTATTAAGTCTTGTAAGTGAGGAGGAGCTGTAGAGCCATATCTTCATCAGCACTGCTCGTTGTCTCCCCAGTGATCAGATCTCCATGTCATCCAGCCGTGCCCAGCAGATGCACGCCTTCTCGTGGATACGCAACACCCTGGAAGAGCACCCCGAGACATCCCTTCCCAAGCAGGAGGTTTATGATGAATACAAGTGAGTGCTATACAGCTTTAGCCACTGCAGTGTTCTGCAGGTACCCCACTGGTGTGTGTGGACACGTGATGGACCATGCTGCTGTACCTGAGAATGCAGTAGTTACTCTGTGGCAAACTGTATTCATTACTACTGCCTCTGGAGACAAGACTGTGATGTTTAAATTGTGCATTACATATACAATTGCTGAAGGAAAGGTACAAGTATTTCTCAACAAGTAAATATCAGTATTGGGCGAATGAATGAATATTGGGTTTGTTTTGTGCAGAGTGGCCCAGGTAAAAAGCATCAGTTACTATCTTAAAATGTGTGTTGATCTGTTTGTTTACATACGTATATGACTGCCTTAACAAGGGTGAGGGGTTGAATTGTCCCCCATAGGGTGCAACTGTTTTGCACATGCGATCTTGCCCATCGCACCTTTCTTTCCAGAATAATGCATAAATATTGGACCTTCCTGCAGCAAACCTGATTTCTACTGAGGCACAGTATATCTGAATATGTATGAAACCAGTAACCAAGGCCACTGTGAGTCTGTGTTGTCAAGTCTCAAAGCTACCGTGTAATGAGAAAGTGATTAGAAGCAAGGGAGAGGGAGCTGTCTGATGAAAGTTGGATTTGAATTCATTTACAGAACATACCCCATGGGGGAGGGGGAAAGAAATAGCCTCAGCCCATTTGCCTGAAGATGAATAACAGATTTATGATCTAGTATGAGTATTTCCATAATCTGAACGATTACAGTAATTTGCAGGAAGCCGAATCCCTTCACCTCCTGAGTGCCCACAGGATTCACCCCATAGTAATGTTATTGCAAGGTTGCCTTCTGCAAATACCTCCTTTTAATGAACTCTCTGTGCTGGAGTGTTTTACTCTGATTGAGCTGAAGCGTGATGGCATTGGCTTGCCTGGGGTTGATAAACATGCACACACCTATTTCTGCTCCTGCTCGTGCGGGAGCGGTGACGCAGCCGGGCAGTGCAGCCAATGGCACCGACGTGCCGGGGCGGCCAATCCCCGCGCAGCAGCCGCTCGCGCAGACACAGCAACAGCGGCAGCTGCTGTGCGGGAGAGAGATGGGAGCGCTATTCTGAAATATATTTCTTATTAAATAATTTATGGCCTGCTTCAGCAACAAATCTGCTTGGCTTCCATGCTGTGCCAAGCTGCAGATGCCCGGAAATATCATCATTTACAGATTGTGGAGTGTGAAATTTGGATGGCTTTGTATGTAGCTGCATCAAGTATTTGTGTATTGTATTTTTTTTCCCTAACAAAATAAGGGTGGTAAGCAAATATTCAGGAAAATATCAAATGTTTGGAATCTGTTCTCCTTTGAAAGCTTCTGTTCTGTTTTTAAAACATTCAGTTTCTTCGAATATTTTCATGAGCTATTCTTGCACACCAAAAGAGAAGTACTCTTGGAGTGGGACGTGGGGAACAGGCATATAAATATGTGAGTTAGTTTTGATATGTCCTTTTCCTTTACCTAAGGGTGCTGAGACCTCTCAAAACTCAGTTTTAATTTATTAACTAGTTACCATTTCTCTCTTCTATGTGCAGAGATGGATCTTGTATGAATTCACATAAGCAAGCTTATGCAATCTGCGTGTGTAAATCAAAAGTGCAAGGCTTCAGAAGAGTGCTGCATCATACCAGCATCTTTATTCCTGCCATAAATTTTGGTCAAAATAAATCTTGCAAACCTACCAGCCTTCTGCATCACCTTCCATATTTTTTTTTTCTGTGAAGAGGGAAAGACAAGCTTGCACTCCACACAAGTTCACCATTGGCAAGTGATAGTGTTTTCAGCTCCTCCACATTTCAGTAGCCCCTTCTCACTGGGCTTATTCAATACAGTGGCTCTTCTTTCTGTTTTGTTACTCTTCAGTGTAAGTGTGAATTCATGTTTCTAACTGGATAAAAGTGAATGGATTCATCTTTCTTTTGAAAGGAATAAAAGAAATTTAAAATGCATCACAATATAAGGCAGTAGCACTTGGGAAGGCTGAGAGCTTGCAGCTGAGTTTTAGAAAGGAGGTAGATGAGAGCTGGTTCACCTCTTGTTGGTGCTGTGATGCTGCTTGTACTGACAGAATACATTGAGCTGTAAGAAGCTGGGTTTCTGTTGGGTGCTCACAGTTCTTCTGCCAACTTCCTCTGGGACTGAATGTGGGAATACAGACTGGAAAGTATAGAAACTCAAGGGGAGGTGCCCTGCATGTTATACAGCCTCCAGTGAATGGATGCTGCTTCTCATTAGATCCTTTCAATGTTTCCTTGTAAGTCAATTTTACTTGGATATCTTGTCCCTATTAGAAAACATCCTTTACACACAGCCATGTGTAGATTTGTCTGAGTTTAGAGAATTAGGATTTCAAATCTAAATGCAGTCCTGCAGTACTTATGCAGGCAAAATCCTTCTTTGCCCACAAAATGATATGCTGAGCCTTCAGTAAACACTTGGGTCCTCTTATCTTACTTCTACTGCCATGACGCAAGGGAAGAAAGTCATTCATATTTAAGTTTGGTGTCCTGAAGATTCACTTGATACGCTTAATATGGATTAGGAGGTCTTTGAGTCATCCTGTATCTCTTTCCTTTAGTCTGTAAATCATTAATCCTTGCTTTACTGGCTGCTAGGCCACTTGGTGCCACTTGATGCATAGATTATATGCACTAAGTACTGAGAATATTAACCAACAAGTTAGAAGAATATTCAGAAGTTAACACAGAAGGGGGCAGTAGGTATAGGTATACCATGTCTGTTGAACACATAAAGGACACAGGATGCATACTAATCTTGTTGGCTACTGCTTATCCAGGATTTTAATGTAAAATTCCCTGATAGGAATAGGATGGAACCTCATGTGTTGTGAAGTCTAGTCCCATGTCATAAGCAACTACCCATACAATTCCTTTGAAAGCCAATCCAGCTCCATCTAAAGCAATTGTTTCTCACCTCTGCCACTGCTCTTGGGAGTCTGACCTGCAATTTCATTTCTCCAGTGGTTTTCAGACATGAGGTTTCCATCCTATCTGATTATAAGGACTCATTTATGTGCCAGCATTGTTTGTCAGCTTGATCAGAGCTTGCGTCTTTCTGAGGTTCTTGACTGTAACCCATTTTTGGAGAACAGTTATTTTGGGGATTGGATAAACCAAGAACTCTGTTTTGTTTCATTCAATAGGTTCTTTATCATTTGCTATTCATGCTGGTTTTTTCTGCTCTGGAAGTTGTGCAAGCTGGGCTGCATAGCCTGTGTTCATCAGCTTTTAGGTTAATTTTTTTTCTGTGTGTACGTTTTAATTCAGGTGCACTGCCAGTGTATTCTATATCTGGAGTACTTTCAATTCGAAGATCTTACCAAAAAGAAAAAAAGGCCTTTTATTGTGTAGGGGAGCTCTGTACAAAGGAACAAAGCAGCCGCATGTCCGTTGTCATTCCTATCTCTGCTTAGACCTTCCCTCCCCCCGTCTGTTTCCCACCCACCCTTCAGAGAGCAAAACAGCTCCTGGGCTCAGCGATGTGCCAAGAGTGCAAGCAGCAGAGAGAAGAGCTGCAGGGGAGAGACTCCTGGTATGTCCTGTCAAGTCAATGAGAGACCACAGATGGACGTGGAGGGTTCTCGGCCAAGCCAAGAGGGGGAGGGGCCATGTAGGATGATCTGTCTGAAAACTGAAATTCCATGATAACACTGATAGCTCAGAAATCACAAGCTTGCAGGAGCTGCCACTATGGATGTGAGGGGACCTTTAGACTGTATGTTTTGCTGCTAGCAAGTGATTGTCTTAAACCAGATGTGCTAGGCTTGAGGAATGGATAATTTTATTCCCTTTTGATTTCTTTATTTTCTCCTAAGGGGGGAATAATTTTAACTTTGAAGTTAATAGATTGGCAGATCCCTAATCCTGGTGTTTTACTAGCTTGTTTTTGGGGGGTTCTTTACTTAATTTTACTGGCATTGTTGAGTTTCAATCAAAGATACTGCTGACTATGGCAGAGAAATTCAGAGAGTCCTCCTTTGAATGGTATTTGAGACTTAAATTCTTGTAATCAGCATCAGCAAGCAACAAAGACCCTCCATTCAGGAATTTTCAGACTAAAGTTTGATTCCATGGAGGCTTGGCAAGATACAAGGGACAAAAAGCACACGGAGATCTATTTATTACACGTGGAGCAATGTCTGATTCCTGTGAGGGTACAGCGAGACACGAAAGAATTCCTTTGTAATAACTTCAAAGAGACATATCTAGAAACCAGCTTCTGTGAGTGACATACATTGAAATGAAATGTTTTGGTATATGAATTGGATATAAAGCTTCTTGATGTTCCACATAGAAACTAGACTGATGCCTGACTGTGTACCAGTTGCAGGCAACATCTCCTGGTTTGGACAGAGTGGCCCTGGACGTCGGGGGGAGGCTCTGCAGGGGAATGTCAGAACCAAAGAGCGTAAATGTTGCTGTTTGCCATCATCAAAATCATTGTATCTGTTAGTGCTTTCCAAGTGGAGGATACCAACATACAGCCAGGGTAAAAGCAGCAGATACTTGGTCTGTAGTAACTAATATTTTTACTGAGAAAGTAAAGGTAGTGGAAGTATCTCAAGAAACACATACAGCTTTCTACAGAGCTACAACTTGAAGAGAAGACATTTTGACTGGCCCACTTGGATGCAGATTGCTACTAGGTGATGCTGGGGGTATAGCATCTATTTCAGACTTCTGCTTTTTCTTTGCATCTGCCTGAGTGTCTAGGGGTTGGTTTGTGTATGTGTACGTGATTAGAGTAGCAGGAAACTGTGGGGTGTGAAGTCATTGTTTTTCTGCTCTTTTGCTGATAACCACACTGATCCTGTACAGTCACCTTTTCAGAAGCAGGTTGTTTTTGTGTATTGCTGATAGGACTTCTCTTGGAAAGGAGACCTTTGCTATCTCATGCTGATGCTGTGGCTGTTGGGAATCTCACTCAGAAGGTTTTATATTGGTCACAGTATAAAACTGTGACCACAGTTTTAGGCCACAGCACATCAACGTCTGTGCAACAGCACAGGGAGTTGCTGTCTTCATGCACTTCCAGAGCAGGTCTTGGTTTTCTCCTTTGCTTTATGTTTCTGATTTTCCAGAATATTCACCTTTTGCAGCAAAATCAACAATTCTTGTTCTCTGCCTCAATAATGTATTTTTTAAATGTCTCATATGCTGAAGCAGAATTCCTCTTGCTGTTTTTGAAAACCAAAGACAGATACAGTGTCCATTTTACTAGAACAAGTAAAGATGGCAAAATAATTACATTTTGTTTCTTTGTTCCTCTGTATCATCAGGTTGTATACTGAGTTTCATGATGATCTTCATTTGCAGCAGCAGTTGGAATCTCTGTTAATTTAGGACTGTTAAATAGGGTTGTCCATAATCAAGCAGCTCTCATAGTTCAGTAGACCCACAGTAGTAGGAGGACTGGGTCCTCAGTATGTGCTTATGTTACACCTATAAAGCTGATTCCCTGGGAAGACATATTTTAAGTTTAGTTCTGTTAAGGTTTATTAAATAGAAGTTGTATATGCAAAATCTTTCTCTGGACACTGACACATCTCTTACCTAGAGCTTTTCAAATATTCCTGCAGGACTTCAGGCCTTACCACACTCAAGCTGTGCTTCTGGCTAGAACAGGATCTCTGCTTTATTATGTCCTGAAATACGTGAATTGAAACATATGCTTCAAACTGAGTTGTGGAGTAAATCTTAACTGTGCTCTAGATAGTGCCACTGCTTGTTATGTCTCCACATGACTTGTCTTTGAACTCAGTAGAGAACAAGGCAAAAACTATGATATTAATAGCTCTGTTTATACATTTTTAATGCATTCAATTCGTTGTGGATAGCTTCATTAATGTTAAATGTGGTTCTAAATATGGATGGGGATAAGTGTTTTCTTTTGAAAACCTTTGGAGTCTAGCATGTAGGCTGGCCTCTTGTATTAACTACGATTCCATTCACGCTTTCTTTCTCTTTGTTGCAGGAGCTATTGTGACAATCTTGGCTACCACCCATTAAGTGCTGCTGACTTTGGAAAGATCATGAAAAATGTCTTTCCAAATATGAAGGCCCGTCGTCTAGGCACAAGAGGCAAATCAAAATATCCTTTGCTAGAATGCTTCTCAGTAACTTGTTCTGCACTTGCCTGGAGAACATCTGTCGTTGTGGCTTAACTACTGGCTAAACACAGAAGTAATGTTGAATAAAAAATGACAACACTTTTCCAAAGTTCTTTAAAAATTATTAGTTGCAGTAGTGTTAGGTTGCAAGATGTAACTTTGGAAACAAGTACTTAAATTTAGATTCTGATGCTTAGTTATCACAGCAGCAAGGCATCAAAAAAGTTTTGCAGTTTAGTGCAAAGAGGAACCAAAACCATTAGTGATTTTCAAACCAGTTTTTTCATCGGTCAGGATGTTTTCTTTTCTGACCTGAGAATTACACCTTCCCATGAGAACCCTTGGAAGCCATGGTGAAGTCATGTCCTACCTGCTGCATTCCCCAGGGCTGGCTATCACTGCATGCTGACGTGCTGGGTAGGCAAAGCCCCTGCAGTAAGCAGGGGAAGGAGAACATGAAAAGGTTAAAAGGCTAAAAAGGCCCTAATTAAAAACCACTCCAAAGAAGTAACAGCAATGGTATGGATGTGCTGTGACAGTGGCCTTTCCCAGGTCTCACTTGAAGCATGCATTTAGAGAATTAAATGCTAGCAGGCAGCCCAGCATTGATTGTCTTCTATTAAAAAAAACCTTCCATTTTGTAGTAAATGGAGAAGTTATGTGTCAATTGTTAAACTGTTTCATAAAATATAGTGTTGGATTATCTAGCAGTGAAATCTGAAAATTACAACTCGTGTTTGGAGAGAGCTAGAGAAGTGTTAAGAGAGAAATTATATGATGTAATTGTAGCTTGACCCAGGGAATCTCTTTAAGTTCTGTTTCCAATGTTTCTAATTCAGAATGATCAAAATGTGACCTTGTCTCACACCTACCACAATTCCCAGGCTCCTTAAATTTCTTTTACTGTAATTATGCTCCATCCAGGTTAATGCAAGCAATTGCAAACTCCATGGCCTAGGAAAGAATACAGACGTATTTACAGAATGTGAAAAATAAGTGATCCTGGAAAGGATTTGTGTGTCATGGAGAAAAGACACTTTGTGTGAACTCCCAGATTAATGCTGTGGAGAGGAATAAAAAAGGCTGATTTGATTTTTAGACCTATAAACAAGTGAGTACGAATAATAAAGGGAGCATATTTTTATGTACCGATTTGATGAGATCAGTATAAGAAAAAACCTAGATCTTTATATTTTTACAGAAAAATAATCCTGGATGAGGAGAGAGTGTCTCAAAAAATGATGTGAAATCTTAGGAAGAAATGCACTGATTGGGCCCTTTATCTTGCCCTGGGAAACTTCGGTTTGAGGAAGTCCTTCAGGAGAACAAAACAAAGTAGAACCTAAATTCAAGAATGCATTTTTTTAATAGTGGTTAACTTTTTTATTTTTTTATTTTTTCTCTCGTCTTGTTTTAGAAAGAGAGTTTAGTCAAAATATATGTTAATGATTTGAATATTTGAATATTGAGTAGCTAATTGAATAGCGTGGCATGGTTTTGTGCTAGTTCTAAGTGATCAAATGAAATTCAGCATACCCAGCATCTCTGCATAGATTGAGACACCCAATGACCTGGCCAAGAATGCAGCTATTGATAGACTTTTGATTCTGGCTGGCTGTGAGATCATGCTTATGACAGGAATTCTTAGTGCTGTGTTGAGTTTGCTTTTGAAACTTTTGAGGGTTATCAGAGGAATTATTGCTTTTCTCTCCTATCCCCCAGCTAACGAGCAGACAATGTAGACCTTAATTGTTGTTCACATATTGCTACAGTGGACTAAGGAAGAAGGCTTTTGTGCATATGCCAACACTGCCCAACCTTGACTTTCATAAAACTGGAGATGGGGTATGATACATATTTGCTTATTTACATATATATTCCTGCAAGTTAGTATTTATTGTGCTGTTTTTGTGACAGAACTTTTCAAAACAAAGATGTGTGCAACTTTTAAGATTTTTCTTTATGATTCTTATATTCTGAATTGTTGTTTAATGTCTTTTTCTGTAAAGTTCATGATGAATTGCAATACTCTTAAACTAATTTAGGAGGTGAGGTAGACTTCCATAGTGTTCCTGTCCACCGTATACATATTTTTAAGTCTGATTCTGTTTTGCTTCTACTGTATTTTTTTAAGTCAGTGCTAGGGAAGAGAGATCCCAGTGAAAGAAGCAGTTCCTGGGTAATAGTAACTGCTGAGTTGACAAGACTCTGGATACAGGGGAAATCAATTGTTGGTGCTCCAAATATTAGGATTCTGTCTGTGATTTTCTTCCAGAAGTGTCAATTCCATATAATGCCTTTTGAAACAACCCGTAGATTATTATTAAGACATTTAATTTTGAAAGATACTGATATTGTGATCTTATTTTCATAACTTCATGTAAAACTGCGAATATACTGCTCCAACTTTCAGTATGAGTCTGATAGTAATTTGCTTTCTATTTTTGTTTTCATGTCTTGGTGACCCTTATTAATTAAAATAACCTTTCCTCCTTTGTTTGTTTGGTTTAGTTGGATGGAGCAGAGCCATCGGGGCAGCTGCACAGTGCTGATGAGGAAGTCGTCTCTGCAGCCTGCCGGCTTGTTTGTGAATGGGCTCAGAAAGTGCTGAGCCAGCCTTTTGATACAGTCTTGGAACTGGCTCGTTTCCTTGTCAAAAGTCACTATATTGGTACCAAGTCAATGGCAGCTTTAACAGTAATGGCAGGGGCACCAGCAGGTAATGAGATAATGCTGAATGTTGAAATGAGAGATCTTCCTACTGAGAATAGTAACAGCTTGGTTTGAGGAAGCACTTCTCTTCAGGGCAAACTTTAACACTGACTCTGAGCATTGAGCATTCATTTATGTAATTTTAGTCACGTTGCTGCAAATTACCACTCTTGCTGGTAGTCTGGGTAAAGATCCGAAAATCAGCGCCAGTCTCGGGTTTAGATGGTGATCCTCCCATTGCTCTGGTGAGGGCCCTGGTCTTTTAAAGCTCTGCAGAGCGTGTTAGCTTCAGGGCATGTGAGTACTTTTGCTGAACTTATATACTTGGCTGGAACAGGAGTTTGGTGCTGCTGTAATGCTGGTTTGTAGATAGACTGCTAGTGTAGCTGTGTTTCTATGTGCTAACTTGCCCTAATTTGGAAACAATTTTCTGTCAAAAGCAGATTTTTAGTGTGGTTTGCTCCCTTCTGTGTGCTCGAAATCAGTCACGTAATAATTTAAAGTGTTTTGGTGGTCGTGGATAAAAGTAAATTACAGAAATGAAGGGTGACAAGGCAAATGCTGGTGCACAACATGCCTCCAGACTTGTGTCTGAGAAGTTCTGACTAGGCCTATCAAGCAAAATCTCTTCAGATCAAGGCCAACCTCTTGAGACAGTTTTAAATGGAAAGTGGTGTTCAGGTGATCCCCTTCTGGATCATGTTCTTTTTCCTTCCAACTCTCTTTCCTTCATTCCAACTTGGACCTGACAGGTGACAGTGGTTGGTTTTCTGCTTGTATGCTCCATTGTGGCCTAATGCTTGGCTACATTGGTTCTGCTTGCCGTGCTGCTGGAAGGGACACTCAGTGTATGGACAGCCCTTCAGCTCACATAGCTTCTCCCCCTCACTTTCTTCAAGGCAAAATGGTTTCCTTCAAGGAAAAGGGCAGTTACTTCCAGTGCATGCCTCTATGGCTTGGTCGGAATTTTAGAAGAGGTTCTTCCTAGCATGACAAACAAAAGTATTTCCATTCCTCTTGCTGGGAACTACAGTGTCTCTGTGCATTAACTGAGATAAAACCAACTTTTACCCTCAAAGAAAAGTTTGAGAGTTTTTTTCTTATCAATATTACTTGCCCATGTAGAAGACTTGTGTGCCAGTAATTGCATTTCACTGCTCTGTGAAGAAGAAATTACGAAAGTGAAGACATGTTGTGACATTCAACCTCTTGTGGTACATGCAGACTGCTGCTGAGAGAGTGGGCTCCCAGATCCTAAGCATGTGTTGGGCATCAAAACCAAATACTTGAGTTTAGTATTGTAAAATTAGTACCAGTAAAACTAGTAAAGTAGTAAAAGGGTGTTGATTAATTTATAAATAGGAGTTATTTTAAAACTGTGTAACCTCAAAGTGTAAATGAAACAACATTAAAGCATTTCTAAAGGGGTAGTTCAGCAAGGTTATTTGGTCTCTAAAGAGCATGCTAATCCTCTTGACTGCTAATAAACAGATCATAAATGTGATGTGGTTTTTAAAGGAAATTAGTACTAGCTGCACAGAGGACACCAAGTCTGTTTTCTCCCTGAAAGCAGCACTTGCTTGCTTTGTGATCAGTAAAGTAATTTCTCCAGAAAAAAAATGCTCTCCCATTCTAATTTCNGGACACCAAGTCTGTTTTCTCCCTGAAAGCAGCACTTGCTTGCTTTGTGATCAGTAAAGTAATTTCTCCAGAAAAAAAATGTTCTCCCATTCTAATTTCAATTTTTCTTTCAACTTTTTTTTTCTTCTTTTTTTTTCCTGAGCACTTTTCTTTTTGCCATTTTTCCCCCATTATCCCTGATCACACAGAGGTTTCGATGCATTCTGATATTAGATGCACTATGTTTAATGCCTTGGCCATTCGATAATGTCATCTTCTCAGAGCTGCTCCTCTGTGACACAGATCCACAGCTTTCTGTAAACATTTTTCATTTAAAGCTGCCTTAGAGCAGGTAACAAAACAAAACCACGGCAGGTGCCGGATTTGAAAGGTTCATCTGAAACGTACCCGCCGCCCTCTGCTGCCGGTTCACTGAAGTGCGCCGGGCTGCGGTTGTGCTGACACACAACTTGCCGTTTGACATTACTAGAAACAGGAGACCCTTTCAGAGTATTTTAACAGCTAATACCCAGCTTGTCTAATGGACAGAGATTTTTCCACAAATGTGGAAATAAACTGAAGCTGAAAAGATTTAAGCATGAAGTGGATGGGAGCACCTCATGGAGGAGGTGTTCCCAGAACGGATTTGGAGATGCCTGCCATGTATTCTCTGTTAGATACAGAAGTGGTACCACAGCAGGCATGGTATGTTTGGTTGTAATTTGTTCTCCTTCTTTTGTTTTCAGGAATAAAAGGGATCCCCCAGCCCTCAGCTTTTATACCTACTGCTGAAAGTAATTCTTTTCAACCACAAGTGAAAACTCTGCCATCTCCTGTTGATGCTAAGCAGCAGCTGCAGCGTAAGATCCAGAAGAAGCAACAAGAACAGAAACTGCAGTCTCCTTTGCCAGGAGAGTCGCCAGTAAAGAAAACAGAAGGCTCTGCAACCAACGGCGTGACCAGTATATCTAATGGAAGTCCTGCCATTCTGTCCCCTCCGCCTATCGGCATTGTTGTGGCTGCTGTCCCCAGCCCCATACCGGTAATGCTCTCCAGCAGTTCTCTAGAGAATCACCCTTTGAGAACGTTGGACATTGCCAGTAACTAAGCAGTGGTGTCAGTGGATTAGAAGTTTCCATTCAAAGGCTTGTGTGCCTTGATGCTTTTCTGTCTGGGCTATGTTATACCACATTAGTTACAGGGTTGGGACAGAGGTAGAAGAATTCTGATCATGTCATGTAGGCCAAGTTCATCTTTGAAGTCATTAAAGTGAGCCTTGACATGAAGTTTACCCAAATGAGAGAGCTGACACTGGTTGTGTGGGTCACTGAGGCCCTAATATGGAATCTAAATTGCCTTTCATTGGCCCAGTGCATTTAGTGACAGATACAAATTTATTTTGAATGAATGTGTGTAGTACAGAACATGTTTGTCTTTCAGCCATATAAAATTGGGCTAGGGAGTACAGGAAGGTTATTTGGTTTTAAGATGTTCACTGTGCTGTTTGCTTTGATAGGTAAGCCAGTTTTTCTGCCTGACAGTGAGTTTGTATGTTACTCACTTTTGAAACCTTAAGAGTCAGCAGTATTTTGAACACATCCTCACATCTTTAGCCTTTGTATGTCTGTCTTTTTTCCCAGGTGATGAAGGATTGTGTGAGAATGACCCTTTCATTAGTAGAAGAGCAAACTGATGTGTACACCAGTGCCTCATGCCTTATAAGTAGAAGGCATGTATCTGTCTACCAATCCTTAGGCAGAGAACTAGAAATTGTCTTGGACAAATAGAAGAGCTTATTTTGTTTCAAACTGGCATTCACTAGCTTTGGTGTATTGAGCTATGTTGTCTTTCATCTTTGAAATGGTTGGGGCTGAGGTCATGCATGGGCTTTGGGGACTTCTTGCTTCATTGCCACACCTTTTCTTTTCCTCTCTTTACAGGTGCCAAGGACCAGGCAGTTGGTGACATCTCCAAGTCCTATGGGGTCGTCTGATAGCAAGGTCCTGCCGCTCAATGTTCAGGTGGTCACTCAGCACATGCAATCAGTCAAGCAGCCACCAAAGACTCCCCAGAACGTTCCTGCTAGCCCCGTTGGTGACCGCTCTGCCCGGCATCGCTACCCGCAGATCTTACCCAAGCCAGCAAACACCAGTGCTCTCACCATCCGCTCTCCCACAACGGTGCTGTTTACCAGTAGCCCAATCAAGACTGTTGTGCCAGCTCCACATGTGAATTCCTTAAATGTGGTAAAAATGACAGCAATATCTCTTACCCCAAGCAGCAGTAGTGTGCCCGTCAAACAGACGCCTTCAGTTAGCACTAGTGCAGGCGCGGTGGAAGAAGGGAGGACTGGTCCACAGATCAAAAATGGATCTGTTGTTTCACTTCAGTCTCCAGGATCCAAACCTAGCACTGTTGTAGCTACACCTGCAGTCAAGATCAAAACGGAACCAGAAGCATTGCTGGACGAGAACTCTGCACAGGGCCAAGAGAGCTCTGATGTGTCTAAATCCGTAAAGGCAACCCCTGACCTGCCTCCTGCACAGCTAATTAATTTTGAGGTTGCAGCCTTGAAGGTTTCAACAGATGATGTCATGGAGCTAAAACCGGGTAAGGGCTGTGATCAGGAAGCTGAAGAAGCAGGGACCAAATATAAGACACAGTCTGATGAAATCACACCAGTTTCTTCAGAAGGCAATAATCAAAGCACTCTTAAGCTCACAGTTGCCAGTCAAAACTTGTCCAGCACCAGCATCAATTCACCTCCTACTGATGAGTCTATGATTAAAGACAAAACATGCACTAAAAGTCCAAGAAAGCGACAACCTTCCACACTTCAGGATTCCCAGTTACCACCTGTAAAGAAACCACTAGTGGAGCAGTTTGCAACTGGTAATTCTGTGGAGGGTCAAAAAGCTAACAGTGTTAAGAAGGCTCTGAAGGTTGGATCATTAGCTAACAGTGACAATACAGCAACACTTGCTCAAGTTCCCAGCAAGGTACCTGTGACAGTACCTGTACCTTCTACAGCTGCTCCAAACTTAGCAACAGACCTTTCTTTGAGCACCAATTTAAATACCTGTGATCCTGCTTTAGAACAGCAGCTTGCATCAGCATCATCTCCAGATATAAAAGTAAAATTGGAAGGAAACTTGTTTATCATAGAAAATGATTCAAAATCTGATGGCAGCTTTAACCCAAATACATGGCACCATATCACCAAAACCTCTGACTTTGCATCTGTGAATTGTGATCAGCAGCAGGATATCAGTGTTATGGCTATTGCTGGGCACTCTGGCTCTAGTGACTTACAGGAATCCGCGTGGGAGCCGGTGCACTGCGAGGGTATACAGCAGGATGTGTACAGTCAGCAGTTACAGAGCCAGATCCAGGACTCCTTGGATCAAATACAAGCACAGTCTTCAAATCAGTTACCTTTGCAGTCTGAACTGAAAGAGTTTGAGCATACAGTCCCTCAGTCAAATGAAAACTTCTTTTCATTTGATGATGACCTTACCCAGGACAGCATTGTGGAGGAGCTGGTGCTCATGGAGGAGCAAATGTCCATGAATAATTCCCATCCTTATGGTGGTTGTCTAGGAATGGCACTTCAGAGTCAGGCTGCAGCTCAAGGAGCTCCCGTGTCATCTCATCCAAGTAGCACGCACTTTTATCATTCAATCCATAACAACAGCACTCCAATNCCCCTACCCCAACTCCAACACCCACCTCTGAAATGATTGCTGGATCTCAGAACATGTCGAGAGAGAGCCCTTGCTCAAGGCTGGCTCAGACAACTCCCGTAGACAGTGCCCTAGGAAGCAGCCGGCACACGCCCATTGGCACACCCCATTCCAACTGCAGCAGCAGTGTCCCTCCAAGTCCTGTGGAATGCCGAAACCCATTTGCATTTACTCCCATCAGCTCTAGTATGGCTTACCACGATGCCAGCATCATATCAAGTAGCCCTGTGAAGCCAATGCAGCGGCCTATGGCTACCCATCCCGACAAAACCAAGCTTGAGTGGATGAATAACGGCTACAGTGGAGTTAGTAATTCCTCGGTTGCAAACCATGGCATCCTTACAAGCTACCAAGAGCTGGTGGAAGATCGCTTCAGGAAACCTCACGCTTTTGCAGTTCCCGGCCAGTCATACCAGTCTCAGCCGCGCCACCACGACACTCACTTCGGTCGTGTGACTCCTGTTTCACCTGTACAGCACCAGGCAGCCCCTGTCAGTAGCACTACCAAGCAGGAGGGCTTTGCTGTTCCTGCTCCTTTGGACAACAAAGGAACTGGTTCATCTCTCAACAACAGTCTGAGATGCCGGAGTGTGAGCCCTGCTGTCCATCGCCAGCGTAATCTCAGTGGAAGCACTGTTTACCCTGTGTCAAATATACCACGCTCTAATCTGACACCTTTTGGAAGTCCAGTGACTCCTGAAGTTCACAATGTATTTGCTAACATCCATGCAGACACCAGTGCCAATAACATAGCACAGAGAAGCCAGTCAGTCCCATTGACTGTGATGATGCAGACGGCCTTCCCGTCTCTTCAGAAACAAACAAACACTAAAAAAATAACCAATGTGTTGTTAAACAAACTTGATTCTGATAGTGATGATGCAGTGAGAGGTTTGGGAATGAACAACATGCCCTCAAATTACACAGCCAGGATGAATCTCACTCAGATTTTGGAGACATCCACTGCTTTTCCTAGTGCCAACCCACAAAGTATGATCAATTCCAGCACTTCAGTTTATGAATTCCAAACACCAAATTACCTCACAAAAAATAGCAGCACCGATCAGATCAGTTTTTCTTCTGGAGATAACCAAGCACAATCAGACATCGGAGAGCAGCAATTAGATTTTAGCAGCACTGTAAAGGACCTTTTAGGGGACGACAGTCTGCCAACAAACCAGCAGCTGGTGAATCAGGTGGCATCAGATCTCAATAACGTTGCATCTGTCTTTCCCAGTGACATCAGGTTGTCTTCCGAGCTCTCAGGCAGCATTAACGATCTGAACACTTTAGACACAAATCTACTGTTTGATCCAGGTCGTCAGCAGGGACAAGACGATGATGCTACACTGGAGGAATTAAAAAATGACCCCTTGTTTCAACAAATCTGCAATGAATCCATTAACTCAATGACTGCATCAGGTTTTGAGTGGATGGAGAGTAAGGATCATCCTGCTGTTGAAATGTTGGGTTAATCTTGTTTTATAATATGTATGTAGCACACTGTATCTAAAAGACAGACGTATTGTATTTGTCTTAATGGAAGTGCCTCCCGCAGCAGAAACACTTGCTATGTATTGTGGCATTTTTAAAAAAAGTTTGCTGTACCTGTTGCTCATTCTTCAGTAGGGAAAAGGCAGTCTTACCAATTTTAAACAAATCTCTGAAGGTGATGGGCTATCAAAGAGCCAGTATTAAAATTTGAATTTTGGAGTGTTTCCTATTCAACATTTCTTGTTTTAGAAAATAAAGAAGTGGTTAATGGCAGCCAGTGATGACAGCTATGGTTTATGCTTTGGGAGGGTTTTAATTCAAACTCGTTAGTAGGCTTTACATACTTTGTATTGGTTGTTATTTCTTAGTAGGTGATCTTTACTGACCTTTGTCATCCAGGTTTGAAATGCAGGGTGCCTGCAGGTAGGTAAGGTGATGGGGAGTGGGTACAAGTGGACCAGGTGACATGCAGATGCCTGATCATTGTGTAGCTGTCTGGAGCACCACTCAATGGTGAGCTTTGGGAAATCTCTGTAGCACTGGTGCCATTGGCATCTCCAGTAAAACACAGAGACGGGAAAAGCTAACAGGAATGATCAAGGAAAAAGATGCACTAAATTTTTTTATTTAAGAGAAATAAATCTATGTAGTTATTTTATCCATTAATATTCATGACATACTTGATATTTTAGTTCTCATGTCAATGTTTTTATATTAGGTAAAATTAATGCAAAAAAATTTTGAGCACTGAGATTTAATCTAGACATAACCCCCTATTTTAAAGTGATAGGTACTGTTTATCAATGCTAGACAAGGAACATGGTATTTTCCCTCTTTTTCCCTTTTTTTAATAGCTGCTGGAGCTCATTAAAATACTGTTTCTAAAGGTTCATTTTTTTAAAAAGTTTGCTATTTCCTAACCTAGTGGAGGTTGTAGGAAGATGTTATTTTCTCTCTGTTTCAGTAGGTTGAGCCTTTTTGTCTTTCTTGCTCACTCTCAAACAAAAGATTATTAAAATATTAGAAAATGTGGTTAATCTAAAAATATTTCATATAGAGCCATAATACTGCCAGGCACTTTACAGATACACAGTAAGACACGTGATCTTTCTTTTGATAAAGCTTCTTTTAAAAGTTCTTACTGTTTTAGAAGCCTGAATTCCATTCTCAAAAATGATTTGACAGGATTGATGAATCTTAATTTTTTTAAATTCTTTTTTAAAGGAAAAAATTACTGCCCCTCTGGAAAATGAGAATTAGATTTCTGTCTTTCTGGTTCACTCAATCCAAAAAGACCTTTTATTTTATCAGCATGGCATACATGGATCTCAGTGGTCAAAAGAGAGAGGTGTTTACCCAGCTATGGCCTTGATGCTAGAAAGAGGACTTGCAGAGGGAGGTTTTTACAAAAGAAGTGGTGCACTGAGTATGCTACAATACTTAAGCCTAGTATAAAATGGATTGCTTTTCCTGTGACCTGACACAAAGTATAAAATAGAGAAGGAAAAATTTTCTTCTTTTACATTTCTTTGATGAGCAGTCATGAATTTATGAAGGGGGAGGTTCAGTAAACCCCCCTAGATATCTCTAAGGTGAAGATGCTCAGATTTTTCATGTGATTAGTGTTTTTCTTTAAGTGTCTTGGTGGTCTTCTCTTTCTTCAGTTTTTGAAAATTACTCAAGATCCCAGTACTGGTCAATATTTTTTTGGCAGTGCTGATTCAACTTGTGCTGCTGCATTGGCACTGGAGATGCTGGTAGATCATGGCTTCTCTTGCCCTTGCCCCAGTTCATCACCAGTTTATGGCCTCTTCTGCAGGGACAGTTGTGCCAAGCTATAGCACCTTATTGGGGGCCTGATTTCACTGTGCTTGCATCAGAAGTTTTCCCACTTCATCAGGAACAAACCTGGAGAGTTCTGATCCCTCCTTGAAGCACAAGGATGTTGCGATAACGTGATTTGCTTTAAGACCAAGTGACTCTTCCAAGGCAATGGGGAGGAGATTAAAAGCTGCATAGTAACCTTCTGCTTGTTGTCCTGCCAGGTGTCTGTCAGTAAGACTTGAACCATTTTTCTTGTAGACTAAAGTTGCTGAAGGCCAGGCTTGAATTCTGTACTTGCCCCTGGCCTTTTGACAGAGATGTGCTGAACATCCTCTCACCTTGGCGGGAGGATGGTCTGAGAGACACTCAGCACCATCTTGTTTCTGTTTCCTGACCCTGTGTGAAGTGCCAGCACTACTGTGAATAGGTGAAACCTGCTTCGATGAAGGGGGGAGGGTCCCTTCCAACTCATCTATTGTGTGACTGTGACTCAGTGCCAGCCGGGAGGAGCTGCCGGGTGCTGCAGCAGCCCTCGTTCCATGGCGGGCTGGCCTCACCTCGGGTCACTGACACTGACACTGAGGGGGGCTTTGGGGAAGGAAGGTTTAGCCAAACAGATATTTTTTTTACAAAGATTTCTCACAAAAGCAAGAGTAGATTTAAAGTTGATGCATTCTAAATTATGCAGCCATCACCAAAGGTTTTTAAAAGTGCGTTTAAAATTATCTTTAAATGCAAGCATTACATTGGGCCTAACATGTGACTTAATTAGCAGAAATATTCTACAATCAGTGGGTTTAAAGCAAATACATGTTTAATTTTAAAAGTATTAAATTCGATAAGAATTGTTTCAAGTAAAATCCAAGGCACAGGCACAGCTTTGTACATTGGTATGTATCATTTTAGAGATGTTTGTGTATTGGTGTTATAATTAATGTTAGGTCCCTGTATTTAGTGCTAGTTAGTTCTTTATGATACATTGAGACAGAGCACTACTGCACACCAAAGTATGCAATACCCAAAGGAAAATTCTGTGATCCTAACAAATGGAAGCCTGTCTTTGTCAGATACTCCAAAACTATGAATTTGAGACAGTTCTGACCCCTTGTTTACATTATTGGCTTCCTACTAACATAAGAAATAAATTATTTTGATAGCAGATTTTGCTAAAGTATACAAACTAGTGAATTTGTACCCTGTGTACAGTATTGCAGCAAACACTTTAAATTTGATTGCTTGGTTAGTCCAGCAAACTTTCTGGGTTCATATATTGCACTAAAATTCTGTTGAACCTGTGGCAGGCACATTCCTTAGGATAAATGCAACAAATATGGCCCACAGATTTAAAAAAAAAGGCAAAACAAAAAAAAAAAACTTTTTAATGTGTTTCATTACTAAAAGGCAAAATGTCATTAAAAGTGACAGGTGAAATTGTCTTATGTAGCAATGTGCATTGATCTCAATGAGATATTTCTATTTTTGATTCTCTTACATGAGAATATTGCAGCAGGAAAAATTAAGTTTAGTTTGCTTCACCATGTTAATACATGATCACAAAACGTGCATGAGTGTTAATGACTTAATCTTGTACAGTACTAGATATATTCCTGTAACCACTTTTATTTTTTTTATTCTTTTGCTGTATTGAAGCTGGTTCAGTGTTAACCAGGTGAGCATAGTTATTCACAAGTTATTTACTTTTTTATGTTAACTAATTCAGCTTAGTTATTGTTGAATATGTTCCTATCTTGGATTATTTTTTATTGTTCTGGTGTTGAAAAACATTTTTGCATCATTTTATCATGATAAGAATTCATGAAGTAAATAATTTGCAAATAATTGCAATAAGCACTGACTTCCGAACTGAAAAGAAGGAAAGCGTTTCTTGTGCAGTGCATCTGAGGATCATATAATAGTCTTGTACTATACTGTGCTTTATTTACTGCACCGTAAGGAAAGAAAAATCCCTGTTCCACATTTTCATTTAGTGCAGGAAATCCAGTTTCTCCCCTCTTCCCCAGTGTTTTGTTGTCTGTTGTACTGCTGAAACTACAGTAGTTGAATATTGCAGTAGCATTTCAGTTATTTTTTTTATTGAAAGTGCTCAAAAATTGTTTTTTAAATGTTTTCAAAAACAATAAAAACATTTTATATTAAAATTATTCCTGGAGTTTTTTCTTTATATGGAAAATGTGCTTTAGGGCTGGCCTAAAATACAGAACTTTGTCGTTTGTGCTGCCCAGTTGAACCTTGCTGCAATTGCTGAGCCCAGTAAAGCTGAGTGTGAAGGTGAATCTTCCTTAGTCACTCTTGGTCCAAATGTTGGTTTCATGCCTGGGTGGTAGCTCTTGCTGTTGAGACATACGACATTCTATTGCTGGTGTTGCCATCCACTGTGTAGGTGCTTGCCTGGTTTTGCTTTCCCATGCTTGTAAGGCACTCTTACAAGATGGTGTGGCTTGACTTGCTGACATAAAGGGGAAAATGTGTGCTTTGATCTATGGAGTCCTGTATTTGGATTGTAAAATTGCATGTAAACCCATCAGTGTACCCAGCACAGTCTGTGTGAACAGGATGGAAAGGCATTGCCACAGAGCAGGAGCTGGCTACAAAAAAAGGAGAGAGGATAAATATTCAGGTTTTCATGCTGAAGAGAGAGCACTGGTTAACAGACTTACATCCCAGACTATAGAGGTGCTGAGATGAGCTGGTGGGTGACAGGATTTGATGGTGGCACAAAATCACTTAGGCTCATCAACAAAGAAGAAGAATTATCAGAGAGACATAAGGCAAAATAAATGAAAGAGAATCAGAAAGAGATTAATTTTAACATGTCATGGGAGGAAATACCATTAATATATCTCACTGCATTCTAAACATGTTTTACAAAGAGTTCTCAGTTAATAATTGATAGACAGCCTTTATGTTCCACAGTGGTAAAAACTGCAAATTTTAAACTCCCATATAATTCCAAGAGATGGAATATAATGTAGGAGATAATAGAAGGATACTTTAGAAATCGATAGTCCATCTGAAGCAATAATGGGTTTTAATTGGAACCTCTCAGCTGTAAATTTGAAAGAATTTGTCTTAATGGTTAGTGAAAAGGATCAAAAGAAGAAACAAGTCTATGAATGGAAATGTCCTAACAGGAAAGATTAAGGTAGGAATCTTGGAACTGAAGTCATGAGCTTTGTAAGTTTCAAATTATTATATGCTTATGTGCTTAATAAAGACATCCAGAGTAAGTCCTAAACAATTGCTTTGAAATATTTTATGTCTCCAGCAATACAAATCTGTGTGAATGCAGCTGGCATTCCAGTTAACAGAATTCCACCTCTGGGGTTAAGGATTGCTGTGTCAGGTGGTTCATGTAGTCCATACGGTGTCTCTGGCAACTGATACCTCTTCTCTAGAGCAGACCTGCATTGTTGCATGGTCACAGGTAAATGGCCTCTAGGGAAACTGGTCTAGACTCAAGAGACAGAAGCTCCATCTGAAGCCGGTAAGCGTTAAACCAATGCTTGGACCTTGCTGCTCTCCTCCCTCTCTTAAAAATGGTACAAGTTAAGCTTGGATTAGGAGACAAAATTGAAGAAAAAGATAGTGAGGCTTACAAATTGCAGCAACACTGGGAAGTTATTCCGAACTTAAGGAAGGAGCAGGGACCTGACTGTATCCTTAAGTTGTTTCTGAGTTGGGGATTCACAAAATAGTTAACAATCCTGTGCTATGCTGTGCTATGTTTGTCCTCTGGCTGCAGGGAAAACTTGGCCAGGTAGCCACAACAGAGGAGCCTGCAGGCAGCTCCCACTCCGTGCTGGCAGTGATGCTACTTGTGTGTCCTTGCCTTCTATCTGAAAGTGCAGCTAGAAGTTCTCATGTGAACACCCTTTCTGCTTGACCTTTGAAGTAGTGAGCAGAGTTGTTTTCTGGTAGGAAAATCCTGTAACAACTCAAATCAGGCAGCCTTCCATGGGCAAGATGTGTGTGTGCGTTGGAGGCCCATTCCGTGCTGCACAGTTGGGGGTACCTGAAGGGATGTAAGACTGTACTGTCTTCTCTTTGTAGTGCTCACTCCAGCTGATGGCATTTTAAGCATTACTTCGCAGGATCTGAGTGCCTTTGTTACTGCTGTTGTAACAAACCAACACCTTCTAGTGCATCGTTAACACTACCTGATGAAATTGTAAATCTTTCCTCTCCTTAGCTTTTCCTAGCCAACTTGTTAAAAAAAATTAAAAAAAGAAATAAAGGGGTGAAATACAAACTCAGGAAAGCCAGATTAATTAAGTCGGAAGTGAACTGAGGACATGGAAAAAAAATCGTTTAGAAAGCATTTAGTGCTAAAAAGACAGCTGTTTCTTGCAGATTACAGTGTTTAAATACCCCAAATAAAAGACTACCTTGATATAATGCAGAATACATAACTGAATGATTATAGTTCGTGATAGGTCATAACATTTCTGCTATGTGCTTTGGATATGTAGGAAATATCCTACTAGTGATGTAAATACTCGAAATGTGTTGGAACATTTGCATATCTATTCTCCGATGGCTTTGTCGTGCCTCCTCCTGAGTCTGTTCTTCCTGAGCCTGCCTACCCATTTTCTATATCTGGTATACCTCAGTTCTGAAATCATTAAAAGGGTCCATTTTTGTCCCTGTGGCTCATCTTTTCTCTGCTGTCAGCTTCCTTTTAAATAAACTGCTTTTATATGGATTATGATAAGTTATGTATCGTTGGAACTTTGCCTATCCACACTACCTAATTAGATGATGCCTATTAGAATAAAATTTTCAGTGGATCTCAAGCTGCTGGTTCAAGTAATGTTAGCAGTATGCTGCTGATGCAAAGCATACGCTGCTGTTTGTGTAGGGGGCTTTTGAGTCAAATGTTGAAATTGTACTTGAAAAATTGGCCCAAGGACTGAAATGAGCCTCAGCAGCTTATGAGCTTCATTTTGGTCTACCTATGCATACAAGTGGCCACTTTTTGATGGAACTATATTTAAGTAAGCTAAATATGCTTTTAAAGCCTTCATACGTGATGAAGGTAGGAAGAAGATTCATAGCAAACTGAAAATACATTTTTATTCCTTCAGGGGTTGATAGCCTTATGCTCACTTATTAACTTGTTGGTCGTGGTTTTTTGTGATGACTAAACAGAACAGGGCATTACCTGACTGCTGCTGGAGCTGAGTCAATCTGTAGCCTCAGGTTTTTGAAGCACTGAGTGGAGGAGGTAGCTAGTGGGAATCAAGAGAAGCTGTCCCTGAGCCTTCCTCAGGTAGCCAACCTACCTATTGCTTCAAATCAGTACTTCTCAACATAGTTACTTTAGAGAGCTATTGGGCTCTCTTTTTGCAAATATTCTCCTTTTGTTTCTAGTATGGATGGGAAAACACAGCACTGTAACTTATCCTACATTATAAATTAACTGATAAGGACTTGGTCATCTCCCTTCCCTATCAAGAATACCCTTGAGTGTTCTATTTGCCTGCTCTGTATCAGTACTTCAAAAAGACAGTTGTTCCAAGGGCTATGGTAATAATTTCCCAGAGAGATCATGCCCAAATCCTCCTTGCTCTGAGACAAGAAGAGGCATTTTGAAATGTGTTGAAATGTGCTGTTCAAAAAGCTGTGTATAAGCAATGTTTAATTCTGACTGGAAAAAAAATTCTCCTTGATTCTATTTCAAATTGCTTCGAAAAATTCAAACCATCTCTCCTGCTACATATGTAGAGATGAGAAGGATGATGAAGTGCCTGCGTCCAAGAGACCCTGCTCAAAGGTTCTGGCACCAATGGTGTAACTAAAATCTGCTCTGACAAGGATTAGAGGTTGTCAGCAAAACTAACATAGGGGCCTAAAATGGCTGTCTCTGAAAAAGCAAAAATAGGAGATCTCAGTGCTTACTTGTAGGAAATTGCTGGAGACCTGTTACACTGCACATAACTTTAAATTACTTCAGTGCTTTAGGAATTACGTGAGGTTAGCTTTTTATCAAAAACAGTAGCTGTATAATAATAGGAGGATATTTGCATTTCCCTTTGTTTTTGGCAGAGGTAATACTTTAATCATTAATAAATATAATTTCACAGTATGTGCAAAGCCCTACATTCTTGTCAGTCAACCTGATTTTTAGGAGTACCTTCTTGTGGGATTCCTTTCTATGCCAGCCAGACCTGAAGATATGTGGATATTTCTTGGATGGTGTGCTATTAAGTGTAGTTTGGCATTATTGGTAATTAATTCCCAGTGACAAAACTTTCAAGATCATTGGAAGCCAATCAGTGGATCAAGGATAACACATTGAAAATCTGTGTACTCAAAAGTATTTAAACATTAAAAACACCTCAGAAGTAATTAAAACCAACTAATAACAGCAATTATTTACTATTCCCATTTTCCTAATGAAATAAGAGAGAAACACTACAAGAAGGAGCATCTTGTGCAAAACTGAGATGTGGGAAGATGGGAGTACATTAGTGATGCTCAGTCTCACGCCATATCAGAACACAGCTTCTCCTAGTCTTCGCAATGTTTTAGGCACTGGCAAAGAGCATATAGCACATACTACTTCATACACATAGGGAGAAGGTATTTAAAGAAGAAAAGTCCAAATATGTAATCCCTGGAAAGTTCTTATTTCTCTAACATTGCTATGGGTTGAGTGGTTAGCAAAAATATCCACAATCAGTGTGTTAAACATGGGATCACTGGTGGATAATTAACCTGGGAACAGAGTGACAGCAATTGACTGGAGCTCATCACCTCCGGGTTTCTGTTCTGGCAGCTCTCCTCCCCCTCAAGCTGAAAATAGAGAGAAAAAGATGACATCTGAGTGGTGGTGATTCAGACAAGTGTTTACCATTTCATTCAAATGCATATGCACAAAATGAGTGTGACTTTCCACCTCCACTACAGTTGCTCTTCTTACTATGCAGGTTTGCTCATCGAGACAGATACTTCCAAAAGAAATTGCTTGTAAACTGTTATACAAGTCACAAAAACTAGGAAAAACATTTTTTATGTCATTCTCTTCTACCCTGTGAGAGCTGGAGAGCTCAACATCTTTCCTGGGAGACAGGGAAGAAGGGAGCTGGCCCAGGACAGGTGTTGGTGCCTGAGGAAAAAACTAGGAAAAACAGAGAGTATCGCACTGCAACAGGAGAGCAGTGTTAAATTTTGTCTGCAGGTTGCCCTGGGAAGGACCTACTTGAGCAGAGAATTTCTGGTTCACATCTGGTCTGTCCCTGGGGGATGGTCACACCTCGCTGTCATCCTGCAGGAGCAAGTAGAGCTGCAGGGCTTGAGACTGCTGGAGGCAGTGGCTTGGCTTCAGGCAACACAGAAACCACACGTAGCCAAACAATGTTTGGCCAATGTCGCTTTTAGGGGAAAGAAAAAAAGGTAAGGAAAACCGAACCTGTGACTTTGGCGAAGTGAGAGTGAAAAAGAGCGGGAAGGGGCTGGTGAAAACGTGCGAATGAGCTAACAGCAGCCCAGTTGCAATGCAATGCAGACACAGCTGCCAGTCTGGAGTGACTACCAGACTGAAGTTCTTGCTTACAAACTTTAAGCCTTCATGTTTGTGTCAGTTTTTGCATCTTGTTGTCATGGTGTTTGAAATCTAGTATTAATTGCCAGGATCTAGCCTGTATTTAACAGTAGAGCCAACAAGAGTCCTAAGTCTTGGGCTCTTAACTACATCTCTGTGTTAGTCTCTTTACCAAGACACTGCCTTGATAGTAAAGAAATTGAGATTATTAAAATACCAAGAGGTGTTTACTTCTCTTAGTCATAGCAATGACTCATTACCAATATAATTTTTTTTCTATTAATTCCCTGTTGTACATAGTTTTCCATTTACCTGTCACTGTGAGTGGTTCAGAACATTTTCTATTGCATGATTCAGTAGAACAAAAGACAATAGGACAAAAATCTGTTTCTGCTATTTGCATCTGGTTTTGTTGTTGTTTAGTTGCAGTTAAAGTTACTTATATTCCTTTGGTTTAAAGGAAGACCAGCAGAGATAATGTATCCAGTTTGATTTAAAATCCTCTGTAGCAAAAGTGTATCCTACATTTAGTAAGTCAAAACCTACTTTGGTGTTACTTGATGTCCTAGCTTTTATCACTCAACCATCACTACAGTTAGCATATATTCTTAAATGAAAGATTATTGTGATAATCCTTTGGAATTCTGAAACAAATATCCTTTATCCACATAATTTCCTCCTTTAAAAGCAACCATTGCTTTGTTGAGTTTTTTTCAAAGTAGTTCAGCATTATGGTGCACAGTTTCTCTTTGGCCCAGGAAAAGCATTTATGATAAAGACACAAACCATATATCATAAATGTATATAAAATTCAAACCACAAATTGGATCTATCAGGATGAATGCCATCAGCTTTGTATCATCTATCATCTTTTTGCCATCAAACTTGTTTTTTAGACTTTGTAAATTTTTGATCTTTCATGGGACTGAAGGTTAATTTAGATGACAAGAGAAGTCAAATTTGTTACCAGATAAGAACTCACTGTTGGGATAGAATAATGAGATAAAATATTAACAGATTTTTAATGGTGTGGATATACAAAGTGTTCCATTGCACTTAGATGATCCAAATTCATGTTATTCCTGCAACTGAAAATCAATTATTGGCTTTCAGAAGAGCTCTCTTCCACTAATAGTTTGTAATAGCATAGCACCATGAAATATTAAATGCTGGGGAGATGCATCTGACATAAGAACTGAATGTTTGTTAACAAACATATTGTGGTTTATGTTCCCCTGGTTTTAAGTAAAAGAATAATTTTGGTGAAGTGATAGATATCTTGCTGGAATATTGGAGATAACTATTGATCCCACTGAAAATGCACATAGACCTTACTTTAATATATGGATGCCTCCGGGTATCAAACCCAGAAACACAAATTCTGTGTTTCAGACCTGTTCAGAGGAGGTCATCTGCTTATGGATTTGGGCATTGACTGTGCTCTATCTCCTATTCTGGACAGTCAGTGGTCTTTCCACACAAAAAATGAGTCAGTGCTGGGTTACTCTGCTCCTTAAAAAACATGATATACCAAAATGAGTGTGTTAATGTCCTGTGGTAAATTTCAAAAGGGCATTATTTTAAATTTCAAAGTTATTGAAATGACACATTACTTAAAGTTTAATGTTTGTGTTTTGATGTCCTACAGAAAAGCCCAATAAGTAATGTGCTAATAAAATATTCACAATAAAAACCTTGATTAAACAGGACTTCAGGATGCTTCTTCTTATGGCCTTTACTGTACAGAAAAGCTGAGACTGAGAGAGACTGCAGAGAGCAGACAGAGTTCTGGCTAGTGACAGTAATGTGTAGTAAGATATTTATAGGGAGAAATAAAAGAGTATCTTTTATTAGACTAACCAATACAATTCTGAAAAAGAACCCCAAACCCAAAAAACCTCAGCTGTGAGCTTTTGGGGTTCTGATGCTTTCTCTTTGACATGGTTTGTACACTCTAGCAGAGTATGAGAGACAGCACTGCAAACCCCAGTGTTCGTGTTTGACAGCCACAAACCCTCATGCTTTTTCTAGCAAGCTGTAACAATCATTTACTAATCGTTGTTATACTCAATCCCAGAAAAAACTGGACCTGGAAATCATGCCTGTTGTAACTTAGGCAGATTTTCTTTCCTTGGCTGTCACCCAGAATTTAAATTTGGACAAAGCTCTAAACTTACACTGGAAGACTGATGTAGGCAAAGCTGAGCCAAAGGAATTGGGAACTTTGGGTATCCAGAGGGTCAAGGGTCAATTCAGAAACAGAAGGGGGATGTTTATTTTGAAATACCCAGAAACTTTTCTGGGTCTTATTTTTCAGACTTTCTTGTTGGTCTTAGACATTGTTTCCCCAGGTAAATCTACCAATGCACATGAAGCCACTTGCCCAAATGCCACTTTGTTTGTAAGACACTCTCTGAATTTTCATAGGTTATACCCTACATTGATTTTGGGACATGCACAAACTGATATTGATATTGAGAGTGCGTTTCCTTGGAGCATCTGTTTAGCCTCTGGAAGGAGAACGTGAGTGTGTGTGATAATGGGCACAGGTTTGCCTGAGTCTTTCTGAGGAGCTGTTACCTGGGTGTTCTGCGGTCTGCTTGGGGCACAGTCCAAAGAGCTGAGCCTGGGTCTGTGTTTGTTTTGGAAAGGGAAGAGTTTCTCATCAGATGATGGTGGCAGAAGTAGGTCACCCAGGGCATGAGGGGCCAGGTTGGATCAGTTGAAGGGTGATAACAGACCCTAGTTCCTTGCCAGTACAGGTGCTGCTACATTTGTTTGTTGTTAGTGACCCATGATTTTCAACGTGTTCATTCTGAGGTATGTTCTCTGCACTCCCAGACTGTGCAGTGCCTGGAGGAGTTTGGCTTAAGCTTGTAGAAAGGCTCATGTTTACAAAGCTCAGACTAAACCACTCTATTTACAGCCTTTTTTTTTTCTTGCTGTTCTCCTCAGCCTGCTGGAAAGGCGGGTGGTCAGGGAGGGATTCCTGAGGGATTCATTCATGGGCTTGAACGGGGCATAGGGGCAAGCATATTTTTTTCTCGAGAAAAATGTTGACTACATCGCTGTTTTGACTCCAGACACAGCTTTTATAGTTTCTTTTTTCTGTCCTCTGGCATTCTCCCTGCTTGAGTGTTATGTCAGGTCAGCCCCTCACACAGCTGGGACTTCCTTCCTCTTCAGAGCACCCTGGAAGGCATCACTGCCTCATCCTGGCGGGCAAAGTCCTTTTTTCCTCTCGGTTTCCCCCAAATTTTTGCAATTTCAAGTTCCCTGAGTATGAGGGGTTAGGCAAGAGCTACATAGCTTGGGCCTGGCTCTCAGAGGTGCAAAAACAATCTTAAACTGCAGCAGGAGAGGTTTAGATTGGACATTTAGAAGAATTTCTTCACACAATGGGTGATTAGATATTGGAACGGGCTGCCCGGGGAGATGGCAGAGTCACCGTCTCTGGAGATGTTCAAGACTGGACACTTGGTGCCATGGTCTAGTTGACACGATGGTGTAAGTCGTAGGTCGTACCCAATGATCTTAGGGGTCTTTCTCAACATAATCGATTCCGTGATTCTGTAAAGAAGGATCTCGACAGTATACACCACCGCCAAAAATTCTAGAAAGGCGGCGTTCTCCCTCCGAGGCCCGGGGTAGGGCTGCCCAGGAGGGCCGGGCGGAGCACGGCGCGGCCCCCGCGGCGCCCTGAGGGGCGGCGGGGCTGAGGGCGGCGGCCGCGCGCCCCCTCAGGCTGCCCGCGCGGCGCGTGTCTCCAGGCGGGGCGCGGGGCGGGAGCCAATCGGGAGGCGCCGCCG
>VYXF01010846.1:1046372-1111355 GCA_013397295.1 Polioptila caerulea | reverse complement strand
GTAAACACGGCGGCGGGGGGCGCGCGCCGTGCGGCCATGGCGGCGTGTCCTGCGGAGGTGCTCGGGCTGCCGGGCGAGGAGGTGAGCGAGGCCCCGGCCGCCCCCCGCGCCTCCAGCTGCCCGCTCCGCGGGGGCCGGGCGGCGGCTTCTCCGCGGGGCTGGACCCCCTGCGGGGCGGGTGTTCCCTGCGGACCCGCTGCGGTGTGGCGCGGGGCGGGGGAGCGGGGTGAGGTGATGAGGGGGGTTCCGGTGGGACCGGCGTCCCGGTGCCGGCTCCCCTGCGCCCCGGCCCGCCGTGAGGTGGCGGCTGCCGCGCCGTCTAGCACCGACATTCCTGTCTGCTCCCACTGGAAGCTGTGGAGCCTCCTCCATGGACGGAGGGATCCGCGTGCGCTCGCAACTTCCTCGTGACGGAGTGAAGCGGGATTTCTTCTCCCCCCGCTCTCTTCCCGGTACCCAAGAACCGCGTCTTTGTTCCAGGCTTTGTCACAGGCGGTGTGACAGGAGCGGTGCGTGGATTAGAGCGGTACAAAAGGTCGTGAGATGCCTGAGCGATGGGGCTCATCCCAGCATTGCCTTTAGCGGGAGTGTGAAATCCTGTCGGCGTGTCAGTGTTTTTTGCAGTAAACCCGTGGGTGACTGAAAGTGACTCCTGCAGTGGCCTCTGTCCTGAGGTCGTAGTTCCTGAGCACGTGGATCTTTGGGAAGGTGGCTGAGGCTGATGTACCTGTTACTGGGTGTAAGTGGCAGCCAGGTGGGGGTGGCTTTTGCTTTGTAACCGAGGCTTGTGCATGGGGTAGAATATTACGGAATAGTTAATCAAGAAGAAGGAAAGAAAGGGTTTTTTAAAATTGCAGATACAGGAAGACTAAAAGCAGTATCTCTGAAAGCTGTTTGGTGACCTGTGTGAAATGTCAGTAATGTTGTCTTTGAGCCAACAGGATATTTTACCGAGATTGTCTTTGATCAGCTCTTTTTTGTGTTCAGGCAGTGATGATCTCTGTGTCATTGCATACTTGTTGCATCCATAATAGGAATTCAATTTGTTAAAGCTCTAAAATGCTATTCCCTGTCTTGTTAGCATGACTGTCTTTCTCAAGTTGTGCTTAATTTCTGGAGAAGTAACCAAAAGCTCTTAAATTACTATTTTTTCTTCATCTTAGTATTTGAATTACATAGGATTTCTAATACAAAATTAATACTGCATACTGAAAGGGTTGCATAACACTTCCTATTGCAAGATCCTGTTTTCAGTTGCTAGTAACTTTCTGAGGCTATGTAGTTGTACTAAAAGATTCCATGCCTTAGGCTCTCTATTTTAACTTTGTAAAGCTTTGTTCAGTTTAGCTGCTTTGTAGCCTCCCTTGCTATGGTGAAAATATTTTGAAATCTGCTTAAAATTGAACAATGGTGATCTTCCCTCTGTCTTTTTGAGCATAAATATGTTCCTTTGGAACAGATGGGGGAAGGGGGAGAAAGAACGTAAAAAATCTATTCAATCCAAATTCTTCTGGAATTCAAAAGCTTAGGCAAACTTTTTCAAGTGATATATGTGAAAAGTGCCGTTGTGCTCAGAGGCTTTAATATTCAGTGAGAACATACTGATTGGCATGTAAAGAACTTGCTCCGTTATATTCATAGTTTTCATGTGAGGTTTTGCATGCACAAATGACAAAACAAATGATCTTGGGGTTACAGGAAAACTGCTCTGCTAGCTGCTTTTGCATAGGATACTGCAATGGATAATAGAGTACTGCCTCCTTGGATGGTCTTTTTGTCTTCACAGAGTTTAAGTCTGGAAGATTGTATGCACAGACGCACAAGAAAAACATGGTCAGAAACTCGAGTCATATTGAAAGTATCATCAAGGACTTTTCTGTTGTCCCCCCCACGTTGTTTTGCAATCTTGTCATAGTTTGCACGCTGCTGCTTCTCCAGGGCTGTTCTGGGGCCCGTTCTGCAAGATGGATTTGCTTGGGGTGTAAATCAGAATTGTCTAATAAAAGAAAGCGATGTTATCTGCAAAACCTCTTGTTGCAGCTTTTGGATATGATCCTGTGGTAAATGTAATAATTGTAAATAAATTTTTAATCAGGAAGGCAGATGAGGAGAAGTGGGTGTAATTGTTGAGGCACTTGAATGCAGTGGTTGTGTGGATTCCATCACCACAGCTCAGGTTAGGCATTTATGACAGATTTCTTTGTTAATGGTGTATTAATCACTTGGACTTAATAAAGGATTGCTAATATGATGCTGATGACTCAAAAAAAAAAAAAAACGCTGGGATAAAAAACAATGTTTAATAGAGATGTTTGTGTATATGCTGTATGTAGGTATCTGAGTTGCAGTGCCTGAATCTAGCAGGTGCAGTTGTCCTTAATTTCTCTGGTTCATTTTTTCTTCTGTGAAAGTATCCTGTCACCCACAGGACTTATGGCTTAGTTGAGTATTGAAATAATGAGCACTAGTAAGATCAAGGTGGAAAAAACAATAGTTCTGTCTTCAGAGCAAGGTCTTAGCAGTAGAAAAGTAGATCTCAAATGGTATGGAAATAAGAACATGTTGCTTTTTATCATCCTAGTAACTTTTTTTAAAGGAGAAAGGAAAGTGATAAAGTGTACTTCCTTCTTCCCAGCAGGTCAGACTCCTTTCACAGCGCTCTTTGCCACAGGTTCCTTGGAGCCAGCAGTTGGGAACATTCCCCGCTGCAGACTTCGGCGTGGCCGTGGTGTGGGAGCCCTGCCCGCTCTTGCCGTGCTCGGGATACATCCTCCTCTGACTGCAGGGGCCCGTGTTGGTTCCCACCCACCGCAGCAGGCTGACACCACTGCTGCTGCCTTTCTTGGTCACAGGAGGCTTTTCCAACGGGGGCTTTCTCATAAAAAACTTTCAAGTTGTGAAGACTTGAATTTCTGTAGATTAATCACTTTCATGAAGCATTTTCTGATGAGGTACTCACTTGCACTCACTGTATTTTTGTGACAATTGACTGCAGTACTAAATACAGTATTTTTTAACAGTAATTGTGGAATGCTCTTTCAAAGACTGAAGGAAAAATTGTTGGTATCTTAGCTAATGCGCTGTTATTTCTTTAGTTACAGAAGGAATTACGTTTTTTCAGTGGTTTGCTGTGTTAAAAATATAATTTCTAGAGAGTTGTCCAGTATCTATTTCTGTTTCCTATTATAATACCCACTTGCACTGTAGGGCTTTGGAATCTCATTCAATAGAATGATGATTTTCTATATATGTGTCCTTCATAGCTGGTTTAATTTACAGATGTCTGTGTATTAAATGTCCTACGCTCCTAGCCTGAATTAAAGACTTCTTAGTTTGTTTAGCTCTTTTTATGTTGCCCAGATAACATTCTAAGTTAGATATATTTTTAGATCTTCTGTATCTATTATGTTTGGTTGCTTTCAGGGATGAAACAAGAAATTCTAGTTTCTTCTCACAGGCAAAAATACATTTCCTACTTGCGTGCATTTGCCATTTTAGCTTTCTCAGTCACTTGAGAACTGTCCTGTGTAGAACAAGTGTTCTTGTTTACTGCAGGTTGCCTAGGATTTCTCACAGGCATATGGCATTTCATTCTGGAAAGCTTTAGATACATTGTCATGTTCCTTTAGGATCTACTACTGGAGTAGGTTGTTTATGGTTATTTAACTTGTAGTTGGTGAACTGAGTGTCTTGGATACGTGGTTTGTCTTCTCCACTTCTGCACACCTTACCCCACAACTCTTCTCATATTGCTGTCTTTTGGAGGTGATGCTGATGAGTAGAAATGTTTCAGACATGACTTCAGAGGCTGGCATGGGCTAATCTTCTTCTGGATTGCCTCTGACAAAACCAGTAATGTTGTTTGGCTCCTTTGTGCCTGAGCTTGAGGCAGCCCAGTGCTTCAGTTCCTGTTCAAAGCCTGTGGTCTCCCCAGTGCCTTTCTATGAGATGTCTGCTATATCTGGCTGTTCTTACATAGGCACTCAAACAGAAAAAACAGACATTCATGTCTCTGTGCTTTAGAAAGGCTCTCAATTTTTTCTAGGCTGTGAAGGACATTACCATTGCGAGGCCTGTCCTAGAATCCCACGTATCTGGATTAGGTGAGACCCTTGTAGAAATAGCAAAGTCTGCTGGCTTGTAGTCTTGAGAGGTTTCCTGATTTTGTTTGGAGTTCACTTGCATTTTTTGAACAGCAGTGTAATTTGTGTAGATCTGGTGGTTTCCAGAAGCTATTTTGTGTCCCTTTGTTTGTTTTATGTTGTTTTTTAAAAAGCCTTTCCTTTACACTGAACTAATAAACACTGAATGGGACTGTTGTGGATACTGGATTGCACATAGTGAAAAATGGTTTGGTGATTGATTGGGGAGTTTTGGTATTTTTTAATTCTGTTGACAAATTGCTAACTGTTAAGTGGACTTCTGTTGTCTTGAATCTCTTCCTTAATTTGTAGTCAAATGCAGCTGTTAAATACAATCTGTAGTAACAGTCAGCATTTCTTGAAGTCTTGAGACTTTTGTGTTTATGAGTGCAAAATGCTCAGGTAGTACAATTAAGTTCTTCTAGTGAATTAGTAAGACTGATCTGTAACTGGCAGGAGGAAGTTAATGACTTTCATTATGCTTAAAAGATCAATTAATATAGTTTTGTAATAGGAATCTTTCTGAATCTAAAACTGCTTGTTTTGAAATGATTTCTTCAAAGAAAAATGGTTCAGCTTTGTTGGTCACTGTAGAGGAGACAGTGTTCTCTGGGTTGTGAAGCAATGGTCAGGTGGGAAAGTCTCCTTCCTATTTTCCATCTCCTGGTGAAATGAAGTGATGATGCTAAAAATTACTCGCTGTCATTTAGATGTCACCTAACATGTATGGCTGCCTCACTCGAGAGGTCTGATTATTGCAGGAATAACTTTTCTCCACCTGAGGCTCGCTATTCTTTGGGAAATGCTTTTTTTTTCAAATGAAAACTATATGCAGACATATGAATCTTTAGAAAGCCTTAATAATATAGTTCCTGATATTGCCAGAATTTTTTAAGCTGATTCTGCTGTACTGTTTCCTTGTTGTAGTACGCTTTGGTGCTCTTATCTTGGCTTTAGTGGTAGTTGATTCTTGACCTATCTAACAGGAGCAAAAGAATAACAGGATGTTATTGCCTAGAGGAATTGTTTACTACCAAGTGTTCTCTGTTAGACTACTCAGTCTTTTTATATGGGCTTCCTCAAAAAAAAGCCATCTAAAAGTCCAGCAGATACTACCATTTTATGTTTTCCATTAAATTAACCATCCTGGCTTTGGCTATAGGCATCAACATGTCACCATTTCTTGAACTGTACCTTTTTTCTCACCACTTCTTACTGCTTTTTTTTTTTTTCTTCTGTGTTCTGCTCTCTCTTGGACTCCTATCACTAAGGCAGGACTCATTCTCCCAGTTGTCCTTAGTGTTTTTTTCCTACTATGTGAATTTGGAAAAGATGGGAATGAGAATGAACAGTTTATTAATACCTGTCCTGTTTATTAATACCAGTAATTATTGACTGCAACTGAGTGTGAGCCAGGCAAGACCATTCCATTCTCAAGGTTATGAACAAGTTTTGAACTCCTTTTAAGGTTGAAATTTCTTTCCAAGTGCTGTTTGCTTCTCTGAAAGTTCAAGAATGTCTCATCTTAGTGTATACTCATTGAACATAGGTAGTTTCATAGTGACTTTTGTGGAAATGAAACTTTCTTCTTCTGCAAGTGCCACTTTATTAGTTTGACACTTGCTTTGCTGCTCTGAGAACACGTTTTGCAACTATTTTAGGGCATACATAAAAAGGATTTCTGTTCTATTATCAGTTCAAAGAATCACAAGCTGGAAAGCATTGCCTTTAAAGTTTTAAGTTAGATTGTCAACTTACTGGCTCAGAAACCTTCTATTTCATCCCTTGTTACACAGCATCTGTTGGTAAATAGATTAATTATTAGAGATGGTGAAAATGACATGGTTTAGTAGTCCCAGCTATTTTGACTAGCATCTTGAACATGTATTTTAGAATGTACTAATATGTTTAACAACAGAGTAACGATAAAACCTGGAAGTTGATAATAAGATAACTATCTTGCTTACTCAGCTCTGGAAAGGATGTTTTGTCTCACTTGATCAGACCTAGACGTTTTGGATAGTTTAGTCTCTGTAATATGTTGTAGCCTTATTCCCCTACCCCATAGCTTTAAAGTACTATAATACCCCTAAAAACAATTTAGCTTGAATTTGTTGGAAGCAGCCCAACTGATACAAACACTGGGTGCAGCCACTCCCTGGTAGATTCAGTAGTTTTAACACTATTTCTTCTATTTCCATTCGCTGTTTTTGTCTGATTCATATTGAGTTACTTACATTCTCAAAGGGAACAGTTTAACAGTTCAGTTTTAACATTATTGTATTCTTTTTTTGGTTTGTTTTTTCGCCTCCAGCCTCTGGAATGGCTGGCAGTCAGAAGTTGTCAAAAGAAGCTGAACGTCCTTGTTCCATCTGTACAAACAATCCCTGTACAAGTCTGTGCCCAGAGCTGCTGCCTTTGATGGGCTGTTGTGTGCATGTCTGTGTTACAGAGCAGCTGGGGTACAAGGGCACTAAACCTGTAAAACTCCCCATGTGTGCAAAGCAGCAGAGAATGCTCAGTTACTTCAGCTCTACAGACAGAATAAATTCAGATTGACCCGTTCAGGTTAATGTCTGGACTGCAGAAGCTTGGGTAGACGTTTATATGCAGGGAGAGACTCTTGAGGTAATAAATTGGGCTGAGGGAGCAGTCTCTTAGATAAACTGCAGTGCTGCTAGGCATAGCTGGTGTTGTTCCTGTTTAGTGGCAAGGTGTCTGTCCCCTCCTCTGCCACCAGAACCACGGGAAGCATGACAGTGGTGTAAAAGAGTAGCAAGGCAATCTTGACAGTGCCTGTAGTCAATATGGAAGAGTAAAAGGTACAGGCTGCAGCCTGTGTATTTTTTGGACCATGAAAATACTCTCATTGCAGCTGCCTGTGGATCTACAGGAGTTACTGATCCACAGTTTCTTGTATGTGGCTATGAAGGAGTCAAATAAGGATCTCCTGAGCAAAGGTATATGAAGAGGATGAGGTTCAAAATTGCCTCTCAAACCATGAAATTTTGATTTTGAATCTGTTCCCTGTGGGCGCCAGAATCAAGTATCTGATGCTTTGTCTCCATGCAGAGCTTGCATGGCCTAATTTTTGTCTGCATGAAATGAGTTTCAAAAGGTCCAGGAGCTCTTTGGCTGTTCACTGCTTTCTGGGATCAGTGTGTTTGTGGCAGCTTTTTTGAGCTGTGGCAGCAGTTCCCCAGTAGTTCTGCCTTCAGTAAGTGAGAAGGAAAGGTCGTATGCTCACATGCTGCCTGGGATCCTGTCGGCAGGCTGTGCCTCCTCAGGATGTGCAGGGTCACTGCCTCCTTCCAGTGTCAGGCCCTCCTGACTGTGTTTGGATCAAGCTGTCAGGATTTCCCCTGATGTTCAGTGCAGACTGTGTGACCAGAGAATGGGGAACCTTGTATGTTGTGATTATGTATTGCCCTTGCATGTTAGCCTGGGTTTTTTCCTGAATTTTTTCCTGAAAATTTCCAATCTCCATAACTTCGGAAAGGAAGAAGTGGGCCCTCCAGCATCACCTATCTGTTGGAATCCAGGATGCAGAGAATATTTCTCTGCATGTTTTAAAGGATCCAAACCCTCTGACAAATACTGCTTATAACCTTTGTCCATGGAAAGGGCTTCCTAGGCTTTGGGATGAGACAGAATTTGCAGAAAAGTAAATTAGGTAGTAGCATAATATGTAATTTATCAAAGGGTGAGAAATGTAGCTTTTTGGGAAATTAGAATGGTAAGTAGATGGAGACAAGATGGAGTATCCTTATAGTTTTTAGGCTTCTTTCTTCCTTCTTCATCTACTCCATATTGACCCAACTCCCAGTGTTGGGTCATTAAATGATTGGTTAGAATTTGCTGCAGTGTGGTGTTACATGAATAGAAGTTTAGTTAGTAATTGGTAGAAGAAGTAGAAATAATGTACGTTTGGGGTGATAATTGGGGAAATTCTCTTTAAGAGAACCTTGAATCTGTGTTAGAGGCTCTTTGGTGTCCTTTCTCCCTCATGCTAGGCTGGTGTAAAGCCTGGTGTGCAGAAACTGTAGATAAGGAAAGGATAAACAACCAGGAGAACGAGATCAACTGAGAGTCCAGTTCCTTTTTTTACATAACGAGGACTTAAAGGACAAGCATTCCCTATCTGGGAAGAGTCATGTGGGAGTAACAGAACTCCTACACCTATCAGTTTAAAAAAACCAAAAAGGGGTGTGGTGGCTTTTGGCAGTGAGAGTGATTAGTCGAAAAAGTGAAAGTGGAAAAGGAGGCCTGTTGGGGAGATTGTTGTGAGCAATTCAGGATTTTTTTTTTTTTAACTGTAACTGTTCATCTAGAAAGGTATTTCTATGGGGCATACCTTTTCATACCTTCATGATGGTTTGGTTAGTTGTTCTCCTTGGCTAACTAAAATGCTCTAGCTGTCCTAGTTCGGCACTGACCCCAAATAAATAACCACCTCTCTTTTAGCAAGACATGTTTAAATCAGCCTTCAGTGTGCCAGCATTGGATTTGTGGCTTCTAGTTTCCTAAGGCTATGTGCAAAGCAATTTGTCTTTCTGTAAAATAGCTTTCATATCTCTGTTATCATACAAGTAAACAAACCACGTGATTAAACCAACTTTAAAATCTCAGGGGCATGGATCCTATTCTGGGATCTCCCCTGTTGTGGACTACACTGATGCACTATTAAGCCTGACTCTGGGATGCCTGTGCCCAAAAGCATCTAATTGTCTTTGCTTTTCTCATGCTTGAATAATGGAGCAAATCTCGTGGAGTAAGCAACTGAATGCAGTTACAAGAAAACCTATTTGTCTTTTAGAGCTGTGTGTCCTACATCAGCATCGGCTCTCGGCCTTTTCTGAGGAGGAAAAGGTGGGGTTGTTTGTCAAGCTGGTTTCTGTCCTGTTGGCTGCAGCTGAGGACCATCCTCCTGCTGGAAGGGGGTCAAGGTGCTCTGGGTGCAGTGCAGAGGTGCTCAGGGAGAGGGGAAATGCACGCATGGGACTCTCCTTGAATCGTTGCAGAAACTTGCTGATGCTGGATGTCACTGAAGCCAAGTAATTGGTAGAAGATAAATTGGACCTTGTTTTAGAGTGTAGGACGAGTGAGTATGCTAGGATATTTGTGATACATAAAAACGTTAGCAAATAGCTCCTCTTAATTTGATGCCAACATAGTTTTTTACTTTCGTTTTCTTAAATCCAGTCAGTTCTGTTGTCATAAAACACATGGTGTTATGTGCCTTAAAAGCCTGATCGTGACTAAGAATTTTGAAAGCTTAGGTCACTTTCTAGTGGTCGGTTCTGGGAGGGGTTGTTTGTTGGTCTTCCTTTTCTGAGCTCTTAAAATTTCTAGTAGGAGACAATTTGTGACTTGGCTGGAATTGACTTGGACAATTGATTGTTTTGTCAGTGGGTGGACATTGTAGATGTTCATCTCAGTCCCCAGGCAGTCACCTCTGACTGTGGAGGGTGGGAGAAACATGCCTACTTTTTTTGTTATTTTTATTTAGTGGTCTATTCTTGGTTTTACATTTTTAGCCAGTAATTCCTGCTTGAGGGTTAGGTTGCAGTTCTCTCCACTGGCTTTAAAGACCATTCCAATTGGGATTGGTTAGGGAGTACAGCCTTGTGGTTCTATAAGAGACCAGGGATAAAGCATTCTTAGTGCTTCCTAGGAGTCTCCTGTGGAAAGCACTTTCAATAGTATGTGCAATTCAGGAAGGCCCCAGGGAGAACATCTACTGCTTCACCCATTGCTCTTGTATCTGTTTAACCCCTTAACCTAGATTGGATCAGCTTTCCTCACGAGTGTCTCTGACCCACCATCTCCTACAAACAGCCCTTCATCTGGAAAGCTTTTTGCTTTCCAGAGAAACAATGCTCATTTGTCTTCCTCCTCTGATATGGTCACAGCTGTTGGGATTTTTTGTTTCCCTCTTGAATTCAGTACCTTATCAGATGAGCCATGTAGGACTGTGCAGCTGTATTAATTAACAGGAGAAGTGCAATTGCTTATGTCACTCCTGTGAAGCTAATTTGTATAATGTGTAATTAAAATATTTTTTGGTTTCTTAAAAAAACTCATGTCCTGCTGGCAGGTCATATCAGAAATCCTGATATTTTAAGGGTGACCTCTCTGTGTTGAGAGGTCACAGCTTTATTAATCTGCCTTATTTTGATAAATTTGCTACCCTTTTCATTCTGCCCAGGAAATAAATATTATCAGAGTCCCTCTGATGAATGCCAAGATACCATTAGCTGTAAACTTCTGTGGTCCTTGCAGATTTGTCTGGGTGTTACTGATAGAGCTATTCCTGTCAGACAAAGTAACTGCATCATTTAGTCTATGGTTCAGTGTGAATTCAAAATTATGCCCATAATTTCTTTTAGCTTTATTGATTGAAAATAGATCTGAAAAATAATTCTGAATGCGTCCTGAATATGTTGCTTTGTTTTTAAGGAGAACACACGAATTGTCAGAGTGAAGGTTATAGCTGGAATTGGCCTGGCCAAGAAGGATATCTTAGGAGCCAGGTAAGAACGTGTTGTTAATGGATTTAGGGACAGCTGCTTCTTTATTTTCTTTCTACAGCTCTTTAGTTCTCATTAAATTCTTCTGTGCCTCTTGCAAAAAAAAAAAAAAAAAATTGAACTCCTTTAACTGGCAACTTTATAAAATTATTAGAGACAATATAAACTTGAAGATATCTGCTTTCTTGTCCAAGAGTGACTTGGACAGATCGTATGTGTTGGCAAAACAAAGTAGAGGAATGTTTTATACTCTGCATGGTAAAATAGCTCTGCCATGGAGGATAGATCTGTGTCTATTTCACTTCAGGTAGGGCTGCAGCAAAAATAACTGTGGTTTAGTTGTAGTCAGAGTTCTTGTCTGTGCTTGAGAAACTTGGAATGAACACAGTGCTAAATACTGGTAGCTATTAGACTGTTTCAGCCCAAATTATGTGCAGAGGAACAATGGCTTAACATTTAGCAAAGGAGTGATCAGACTCTTGTGAGTTGGTAATTGTAATGCTTTTAGGATCTTGTAGAGTTGGCAAGTGGCAGAATGCATTTTGTGCTAAAGCCACTTTTGCTTCTGGTCTTTGTACAGAGGGTCTAGAAAAGTATTGATGGATTTAGTACAATTTCTGCTGTCAGCTGCTTTGGCACACGTGCAGGAATGTTGTTATTTTAGCACTAGCAAAATTGCTGTGTGTGACATCAGTTTAGCAATAGAAAAATTTCTCTTGTAAAATTCATATTTTCCCTAAAGCCAGACAGTCTCCCTTAAATTTTTTATTCATGTACTTTTTTTTTTACTTCGAGCAAAAATAGATCAGCTTTTCTCATCATAACTTACATATGTGAAAACCATATGCTCTTTTGCTGTATGGCAGACAATCTTGGTCACCTTTTGTTACTACTCTGAGCAATTGAGTGCTTTGATTGTTCATGGAAAGTAGATATTCATATAATATGTTGGGTTTTAGTACCACTGGAAGGGAAAAGGCAGTAGGACATTTTAAGCAACAATATTAGGACATCTTAATTTACAGAAAAAATCAGGTTAAACTCAAACTCTGTGAAAATGATAGAACATTTAGTAAAATTATTGCATGTTTGAGAAAGTAGCTCAAATTCCAGGTGTTCTAAAGTGTTAAGATATTTAATACTTAAATATTTTTCAGTTACAACTGATTTTTTTTTCATGCATATCTTGTTGACATGTGAGAGGATTTATTAAATCTGTTTTCCTGAAATAACTGTGAAAGAAGACAGAGAGTCAAATTGTACTGATACACAGAATGGCATAGCTAATATGATCATTATCACTACTAGTGTTTATATTAGTTTTATCTCTAAAACTGTGGAGGAAATGATTGTAATTACAAATGTCTGTGGTATTTGTAAAGTAATTGTAACCCCTGGTTACATAACTGCTATTAATTTAAACCTTTTAAAACTTGCCTGCTGATAATGGTGACCAAAAAGGGCATCGAGCAGCATACTACTTGTTTGTTTTTTTTCCCTCCCAGTGACCCGTATGTGAAAGTGACATTGTATGATCCAGTGAATGGAGTCCTTACCAGTATTCAGACAAAAACTATTAGAAAGGTTAGTCATCTTCTCTGTGTGGGTGTGGTGGGGTTTGTGTGGGCTTTGTGGTATTGTGTTGAGGTTTTTTTATATCAGACTCCAGAGGAAAAGTTACAGCTGCTGGAAATAGGAGAATTCATGTCTTTTGAGTGAATGGACATGTGGAAAGGAGTGTTCCATGGTCTGCTCAGCTTCTCTGTTTATGGCATTATTGTGATATTTTCTCTTCAAAAATTTTACTGAAAGGTAGAGGAAAAACTGAGGAATATAAGGTGCATACTGATTTAAAACTATGTATTAATGGGAGTACTGGAGTGTTCTGGTTTTTCTGAGATTCTTCAATGATATAAGAATCTTGCTTGTTGTACAACTTTTGTCTTTTTATGTTAAAACACAAACACAGTTTGTTCTGTTTAAACATCAAATTGCACCGTTCACCTGAATCATGATGCTGCTTATTTTTCTAGAATATATGCAGGAAAAAGTCAGTACTGCTAACTTAGTTTAACTGAAAATGAGGAACTGTATATATGAGAGGGAAAGCACTCTTCCAAATTGTTGTTCTCTGATAATGGCTGTGATTTATGTTATGAGATCACTCATGCATTTTTCCTTCCATGTTGATAATTGTTACATTAAACTCTCCTTGTAGCTAAACTATCTGTAGTATTTTTTTTAAAAAAATCATAGTTCAAAGATGAGTTTAGCTGAGTGAGTTATGCTGTGTTTTGCCCATCTGTGCCTGGTCTGTGTAGTTTATGTTGCTTAGAGATTTGGCATTTGTTAAGAGTGTGCATGTAAGTAATGTGGGTGTTGAACTGAGAGGAAGGCAGTGATTATTACTGAAGGGACATACCCTAAATTAACTGTTTTCAAGTGTCTAATGCACCTTCTCTGCATCCATGGCATAGCCAATATCTGACAATACCTGCATTAGTTGTCTCCATTCTACACTGCATTAAACAGTACAAGACTCCTTTGACTTTTACCAGCAATATCAAGGTTAAAGGTACTTTTTTCTTAAGTGGGTTGTTACATGGAATAAAACGTGTAATACAGCAAAAATTATGTACACTCCTACAGAATTATCAGTATAACTAATGGTCTCTTCTTTTTTCTTTTTTCTTCCTCTGCACATAGTCCTTAAACCCAAAATGGAATGAAGAACTCTTATTTAGAGTAAGTGATTTTGTTTATAGCCTTATTACCTGTTGGATATTATGCTGACACATTGGGAAAAGCTACTCACTACTCTCCCTACTTCAGAACTCTTCCCTAATTCAGAAATAACTCTATAAATAATGTTCTAAAAGACTCACAAACTGCTTTCCTTAGAAATACTTTTAACTCTGGAATAAATGTTACATTTGCAGTCTTGATGTTGCCTTCTTTGTTCTGTGAATGTTTAAAAGCATGTGCATGGATTTAGAAGCAGTTTGGGTTAGTACCAGTTATGGCTTATTGGTTCTAATAGAAATGCATTGCATAGTAGAATGGCAGTAAGCTATAAATTTGCTGTTTAATAGACATCTTTGGTATTTCTTTCCTCCTGCAAAAAAACAGATTTTGCTGAAGAGAAGTGCTGGAATTCATGATACATGTTAATTATCACTGTACTTCTTTTTCATAGGTTAATCCTCAGAAACACAGACTCCTTTTTGAAGTATTTGATGAAAACCGTTTGGTAGGTCTTTTTGTGGTAATTTTGCAGTGTATTAAAGACTTGAATGAGAGCAGGTCCATCAGGGTTCAACGTGGATAAAAAACCCACTCCAAATGACCTTAATTTCTATAATGAAACCTAAAGCTAAAGGCAGACCTGATTAGTTTATTTATCTGATGTCACGACACTCCTGAAGCTCTGAAGCAGTTACATTATTACTGTAAACTTCTAATGTGCTTTAACTCGTGAAAACATTATTCTTTTATAGTGCTGTTCACACGATAGGACCAAGTTCTTTGGTGATATTGAAAGCTCTGCATTGGATGTTTATTTTTCCCTACAAACAAAGCAGTATTGATATGTGGTGTGAGAAGCTTCTTCAGTGTGTGAGCAGTAGCATGAAAGAAAGCATACATGGGTTTTCTTTGGAAAGCTCAAGAAGTGAACAATGGGTTGTGATCTCGTAGATAGGTGTCACTCTGAGTGGCGGGTCACTGGTGACATGGGGCTAGCTTGTGCCTTACATCAGTGAAATGAAAATTCCTCCTCTGACCCAAGCTCTCATTTTGTGTCCAGATGTCTAATTACCTGTATTTGTTTGTGTTTCATTGCAAGTGACTAAGCTTGTAGCAGTACAATCATGACACTCACTGACCTTCCTTGTCACTGGAATAACTACCTTTCCCTTTTGCAGGAGTTTGGAACTAGTAGGAGAGATTGAGTGCTCTTGCATGCCAAACACAGTTTCATTCCAAATAAAGGATCTCTTTGTGCTCTGTGCTTGAGTAGTGTGTTGGCCAGAAAAACATTATTTTTTCCTAGAGCTTTCTGCATGCGTTCAGTAAACCATTGTATCTTTTGTCAAGGTGCTGCTCTTCTGAGGGTGGGAAGAGTAAAAATGTGCATAAATATAAGTACAAACTGCCTAGATTAATGAGATTTAAGGAGGAGGAGGCTTGTTTCTTGGTTGTAGACATTACACAGTCCCCAGACCATTTACTGCTTAACTGGTGATATTACCTGTCCCAGCTGTTTCAAATATGATGCCTCTTATATAAAAGCATGTTAAAGGGAATCACAAGGGCTTGTGGCCTACATGAGAGCTTAAATGTGTTTTTTCAGGATGCTCAGATTTTCATCTGGACATAATATTATGGGCTACAGCATATCTCTCACAAGGTCAAAGTACTCTGTCCATTGCACGTCTCGTTAGAGCATTGCTGCCACCACCTGGAAGCCAAGAGGCATGATTAGAAAGTAGGATTCTTGGTTTTTGGGGAGAAGGCCAGTGTTCTCTTTGTATTTTCCACCAGGAGAACTCCTTCACATTATTTCTCTAATCTAAAATATGTAAACTGTTTGGTCTCTTTGCTTATGGAGAGGAACCAATTCAACATTTTGTTATTATCAGCTAGGAAATGGTGCTTTATTTCCCATGCATGATTATATTCAGAGATCAAAGTATCATGACCTCATCAGTCACTATATAGTTCTGTAATAAAATCCCTATATTTTTCATTGTTTCCTTCTCGCTTGGTGAATGGAACAGGCAATCTCCCTATTTCTCTTTGGCTTGCTCTCAGAAACGGTGTTTTAATTCCAGATGTCTTGGGTTGTTTTAAGTAAGACAAATTGTTGTCTTAGCTATGATTGTTATTTAGTGTGGACAAGCTCCCCCACTTGTATTAATTCATTCTCACATGTCAAAAATCATAGGTTCCTTGCTAAGTAGCTGTGGTCAAAAGGTGTTTCATCTTCTGTTATTTTAGTATTTTGTTCTGCTCTTTTCAGTGTTCTTTCATCTACCTATTGGATGACTGTTCAAGGTCTAAATGTGAGCAATCTGATAAACCAAAATGTTCTTTTATTTGTGTCCTCCTAATGGGTAATTTCCTCTTTACAAAATTTTATCTCAAATGCTTTTATTCCCTTTAACTTTTGGGGATAAATGGAAGCCAGAAATACCTGCTTGTTTTTGAGACATGTTGTGTTCTTGCATACCAGCCTCAAAACCTTTCTTGAGAGTTTAGCTTAAATTTCTGGTCTTGCTGCATTGGTTAGAGTGCCATTAGTTTTAAAATCTTGAGTGGTTTGTGGAGTCTTTCATTATGATTGTCTTTAAAAACACCTTAGAAAAATGTCAAGAAGAGCACTGAGATCACTTAGGAGATGAATCAGAGAAGGGACCACACCTCTTACTCTCAGTGTTACAATACCTTGTCACAATTTAAGTATATTGCAAACTAAGTGTTATTGATACTGAAGAAATCAATGATATTAATCTTTGAGTGGAACTATTGGTATTTTAAAAAAATACTCATTTTTAATTTATTTTTATGCTAACTCTAATCCAGCAACATCGAATTTAACACTTTAAAAGCCATTTTACATTGCCTGACAAAGCTGTAGTTGGCTGGCAATACCTATACAGGTATTGCTCTGGAAGAGAGACATGCTGAGAAATTTTGCTGGAATCATAAGCCTTTGAGTTAACAAATTATGTCAGTTTGTTTTCTTAGGACTTCCTTAGTAAAATTGAACAAAACATTTCAGATGATCCACTGGGGGAGAAGGTAATGCTTTTACTAAAAGAAACCAGCACCTCCAATGGCTGCATTTTGTGTCACACCAACATGTTACAAACTGTGCTGCTAATACATTTGTTCTTGGGGAGACAAGGAGCATTTACTGTTCACTCACTTATCCTAGGGTCACTTGCTGATGTTTGTGTTTGGTTTGTTTGTTTGATGGATATTTTTACTGTATTGCTTGAAGTTCAAATGTAACTTTTTGAAACTGACCAAAAGAATATTTTATGGTATTTTCCTTTCCTCTTCTCTCCCCATCCCAGTCCCTCACCAACATAAAACTTTAGAAGAAGTCTTGTTGGTTATAATGAAATAAATGAAGTGTTGTATTTGTTGGCTTTTTATGAATAAGCTAGTATTCATTTATTGCTGCATTCTAATAATGGAATTCAGGTAATGGAGGTTAAGTAAGCCCTGGAGTATAATTAGAAAACAAATTTGTTGCTTGCAAACAAGGTACTGTGAATTTGATTCTTGGCTCTTTTTTGGGAAGGAGGTATAAATGTTAATTTTACTGCCTTCTAGCTTAAAATACAGTAAAGGTTAAATAAATATGAAGCAGAAAAAACTCCAAGTAGTATGACCTATAAAAGTATAAATGGCCTAGTGTTCTCTTCTGTTTGTACTCTTTCAGCAGCACTAAGTAATTTCATGTTAGTGCAGTAGCATTCAGTACTGCATCATGTATGGCTGATGTATTCAAAAGTACGTTCATGGCCAAATGTTGGTGTTCTTCAAAGCAAAACCCACAACAGAAATCCCACCTAACAGCAAGATTCAAGATTGTCTTTTATCAAAAGTCCCACTAGATGCCAGCAAAGGACCTCTACAGATTATATGAGCTACTGAAACATTTTGTAGGAATTCTCAATCCCTTTACTCTTGGAAGAATTGACAGTATATTAACTTCTTTACATGCTGATCATTTTATTTTAAAAATTAATTTTTTTTAAATTAGGTATGAATGTATGAGGCAGTTTGTATGTAATTACACAGAATAGCTTTCTTCTGTAATTCTGTTTGGTAATGCTTTTTATCTCTGTGCATACTTAGTTGAGTGTTCTAAGGTTTGTGTAGCTGGTCACATATCTGCAAATCACATTGAACTGTAATGAATGTGTCCTTACTCTGGGCTTCCAGCAAATTAGATGAGGTAGTTTAATTTGTAAGAATAATTATGTTTCTTTCTACCTTTAACAGCTGTAGTTAGAAAAGGTCAAACTAGAAATAAAAACAAATACCAAGTTATTAACCAGAAAAACTGGTTTTGGCTCCTATTCAGTTTCACCTCGTTTAAAATTTTGAATTAATAAGCACAGAGGGTTCTACTACATGCAAATCTTTAGAAAGTGTGATTGCTTAGCAGCATGTGGATTGCAGAGTAATGCCAGATTTCTTTCAAGTTTTATTTAAATAATAGTGCAGAAAAACATTTTCTTAAGGGAGAGGAGGCTTAGTTCACTAGTTTGTGCATAATTCAGACCTCAGCAGTTTGCTAGCATGGTTACTATTTGGAAATTCAATCCTGGACTTGATACTCAATTATATGGGACTTCATTCCTACCAACTTCCTGTAATTCTAAACCTATGGGTAAAAATATTAGTAGTCATACGCTGCTGAGGAAAGTACGGACACATTGACTCAGCTCGTGCAGCCGCAGCAGGCGTTGCTGTTTGGAACTTGCAAGTTCTGGAAGCCTATTCTAGTATTCATTTGTGCAAATTCCAGAAGGTATTATTGAAACAAGGTCAGTAGTGTTTGTCGGTGTGTCGCAGCTGAGGTCCTTGGAGCACGAGTGCTTTTGAAATGAAGGCTTTCTGACTGCAAGCAATCAACGACGGTCCAGAAACTGCAGTTCAAGGAATGTCTGACTTATTTCAAGAGGTACTTTCTTTTAAAATGCTAGTGTCTAGTAGAAATTAGGACAAAGACTGCAACTTTTATGGGCTTTTACTGTTGCGATGTACCAGCTCTGGGTTCTGTGCAGCTGCCTGTAGCCGTTCTGCTGAAGGATCTTTGTGGGTTTCATTTGCTAACATGCGTGGAAATGAGAACAAATGGCACGACGGTTAAGATTGCATTTTGCTACCCAAAGAAGCAACACAGATCCATTATCAGAAACCTCTGAAGATTTTTTGGATAGTAATAATTGCATGTACTTCAAAAAATCGCAGAGTTCTGCACCTAGCATTACACAAGTGAAACTAACTCCTAGGCAAGCTGCTTATGCACCTGTAGTGCAACAAGAGAAAAGCACAACTATTTCTTCACTGCAAATTAAAAAGAGCAGTTCGCTGCACATCTCCTTGCAGTCTAGGAAGCAGAGCGGATATTCTCGGTTTGGCGATGCCGTGGCTGCTGGTGAAGACTCTTCATTCATTGGTGTTGGTAGCGAAGGGAGCTGTGGCGCTGGGACTGTGGCTGATCATCGATCTAGTGACAGCCTTCTGAGCAATGCTGCCCTGGGCAGAGGCAGCCTCAGCAGCATTGCAGCAAGTGACAGTGGTTCGTTTAGCAGTGCTGGCAGTGACTACGGATCATGTGCAAGTACCACAAGTGATGGAGGTTCCTATAGTAACAGTGTCATCAGTGACAGTGGCAGTGGCACTCTTTGGACAAGTGACAGTACTTTCTGTGGTAGTGTTGCACATGGTGACTCTTCATATAGAAGCACTGCAAACAATTGTAATCCCTCCAGGAGCAACTCATCTCAGGAAACACTGTATAGAAGTAATACTACTTTTGACCAAGATGCTTTGTCAGTGAGGAAGAGAACTAAAATTCCATTGCGACGTTGTTCATCTCTGGTTATTTTTCCTAGGAGTCCTTCCAGTACTCCTCCAGCTTCTCCAGTAAGCTCAGGTCAACTACCACACAGAGGCACCTATCAAACATCTCATAAATTCATTATTTCTCCTAGTGAGCCGGCACAAAATGAAGATCAGACCATTACCAAGGGATTCCTTTCAACAGCAGTCAATGGACTTAGACTGTCTAAAACAGTTTGCTCTTCTGGAGAGGTCAGAGACATCCGACCACTTTATTTGAATGCCTCATTACAGGACAAAAGTCAAATTTTGAATGGTCCTCGGCAGGCAACTTGTGAAGAAGTACCTGATGGCTTCTCATGTGTTTCAGTTCATCTTACACAAAGAGCACTTGCATCAAGCAATGAAATGGTTAATGGCTGTTGCAGTCCAGAGTTAAATCTGAACTCTGGTACAAAATACCCTCATTTAAAACTGGAACGTAGCACATCTGCATGTCTGCCCTCAAAAACAGATTCAGAATATCAGATTAATATAAATGAACTAGGAAGACCGAATGCACAGATGAGCAAAACTCACCATACTTTGCAAAGAAGTGTTTCCTTGGAAGGATCACGTCAAAAAGTTTCTTGCTGCTTATCCAGCCTTAAATACAAGTGTCATAGTGCAAGGACGTCTCAGTTGCACATACAGTTCAAAGCTGGGAATGAAGGAAAAGCAACTGGTGTTAGGAAAAGATATGGAACCTCTAAAAGGGAAATGTCTAGCACTTTGTGGAGGCCCCATAAGGTGAGTGTTGTGGTCTGTAGAAAAATGTGATGGTATTTTACAGTTGAAATTTAGCTGGAAAGTAATAAAAGTTTGTAACCAAGAGTTAAACGCAGTGATTTCAGAGTTTCCTAATGGTGTCAAATTGTCACCGTTAGGAAGTGAAGTTTTTAATTATCTGTGATATTTGGGGTTTAGATTAGTTTCTTAGAATATGGTACATTCAGTAGCATAGGTGAATAGGTGTTACTGTGCAATACATGTATTTAATAGATTTTTAAACAATACTTTACTGTTTACATCAACTCAGAGGGATTTTCTTGTTTAGTTATTGAGACATGGTAGTCATTTAAACTTCAGATTAAATTTTGTAGTTATAAACACCTAAATTTTCAGTAAATTCGTAGCAGTTACTGAAGTTGTTTGCATATAAAATGGGTAAAAATTAGTTATCTTTTAGTTTTATTTCAGATAGGCTTTATTTTACAGAACAGTTTGTTGTACGTAGAATTAAAGATAAGTCGTATTTGAGCAGAGGAACTGTAAATACCATTTGTTTCTGTATACACCCTGAACCACAGGAATTTTCAGAGTTTCCTCTCACTCTTTTTTTTCCTCCTTCCAACTACTATTTCAGCCTGAGCGGTACAGAGTAACTTAATACCTCTCCCGACAGCAGTGCTGTTCAAATTATAGTACTTGGGTCTAGAAGGCTTATATTAAAGATATATTTTTTTGGTCATGAAATTCATGTCCAGCTAAACTGCAGAGGTGTCTACTCTTATTAACTCTTAAGGCAGTTAGTAAAGCATAGGCCACATGAAAGGTGGATTTTAAGCCTGGTTTAAATAACATTGTGAAGACTTAAGGTATCGGAATAATTTTTAGTTATGAATGCTGATAAAAGTGCAACAGTTGATGGTTACTAAATTTGTTTTAAGAACTCATTGTCATTGAGTTGACACTACTACCATATAACTAACATGCTTGTTTAAGCAAAGGGCTTTTTGCCAAAGACCCTGTAATTATGACAATCCCTTTCTAAACTAGTAAGACAGTTACCTTGGAGGTGTTAGCCTGGAATTTTCAGTCTTTTGTTGCCCTTAGAGCAGTGCCTGATGATTTTACACTTTCTGACTTATTTGGTGCTTTTTGCTTAAAGAAAAATGCTCTTTCCTTCTTGGGAACTGTGATTTATGCTTAAGCTTCTTTATAAAACTCACAGTGGATCACAGATAATCACTATATATATATATATATATATAGTTTGGTGATTCTTCTTCCCAAAATCACACTGCAAAGTGTGGGGTAAAATCCACAATAAGACAAACAGATTAGATCCAGACTAATTAAATGTGTCAGCTATTTTGAAAGTATATTGTTAAAAAAATGTTGAGTCATGCACTTCAAGTACATTTCTCATCAACTTGTGCTGCTGATCTCTGTGTTTAATGGGAGCTAATATGAAAGATATTCTGTATTTTAATCCAAGTTCAGGATTAGACTGTTAGCTAGCATTTCCAGAAAACCTCCTAGGACTCTGGACTGGCAATAGTTTGTTTCAGTTTCCAGGAGCAGTGTTTACAGTGGATTGACACAAACACAGGACATTGATAGGTACAGGAACCTTTCAGTCCTCAAATGGCTCTTTTCAGTTTTTATGTAAAACCAATAAATAGGTAAATATTCTATAAAATATGTTATGAAAAAATGTAAAAGCTTCCCCCACCAAACCAAGCAAAACCCATAGCTGAATTCACAGCAGTACAGCAATTCACTGGAATAAAATAGATAAATACCATTGTATTTGTTGGTAGTCTTTGTGACCAATATAACAGATTCTATGGCAATCATTTAATTACATAGTCCAGTTAATTATCATGGTGTATTGTAACTAATTTAAAAATAAACAACTCCCAAAATATTTCTCTTGACTCCAGTTAGTCTGGCCTAGTATATTGATATGCTGAGTCTGGCTTCAAATTTAACAAGTTGATACTGGAGTAGCATTTAGTAATGTCAGCTATCTGTACAGGGCAGCCATGAAATCAAATCAGTGCTGTGGTCAGAGACTCCAGAGGCTGAAGCAGCAAAAGGTCTATGCATTCTTTTCTTCCATGCCTTGCTACCAGCCTTCAGCCCCCTCGGATCACATTTCCTGCTTTTCCATAATCAACAGCTTGTTAAAGGCTGGCTTAAAAAAAAAAAATAGCAACACCATTTCTGTGACAACTGGCCTTGGATTATTTTTTATTAAGTTACAAAATGGGAATGGTGGTGGCCAGTGTGCCACTGCTGGTCTTTACTGGAAACTTACTGGATAGGTTCTGTAGTAGATATTGGAATTTCATTTATGTGAAGCAGGAGGAAGAGATAAGTCCATGGTTACAGCATTGAAGATTGTCCTTGACTATGTATTTCTGCTTTAATGTTTTGGGGTTTTTTGTTATTGTTCTGGGTTTTTTGTTTTTTAGGTTGGTTTTTTTTTAAGTGCATCTGTCGCTGCTTAGGGTAGACATAAATCTGCAACTAAAGCATTTTAACATCACATATATGTATTGGGAGAGTAGGAGTGAGTAAGGGAACAGGTTACTTACCATACATACATAAACTCCAAGAGGTACAGAGAAAGGCAGAGACAGTGAATACAGTTCTAGTTCTTGTAGAACATAAACTTCTAAAAAAATACAAGCTCTGTTAATCTCTTCCACAAGAATAATATCATGTTGACATCCCCGTTGACATTAGCTATTCCTTCCCTGTCAGTATAATTCTCTATTGGATAATGTGAATATTGTAAATGTACTTGCAATTCTGTTTCAGCAGCTGTATACCTTTAAAATAATTTCTTACACAATTGAGGGAATCAATTGGGTTACAGACCTTTTGTTTACAAGTCATTTTGCTCAAGTTTTGTCTCTAGTTATTGAAATGACATGTTTTGGAGCAAAAAACCCCCCAGACTTCAGAAGTGCTGTAAAATAACCAAACTGTTTTTCTGCTGTCAGATTCATGTAAGGGAAACCTTTCAGTTGGAACTCTTGAGCTTTTTTTCACCAAACTCTGGAACTTTGCCTTCATAAAAGATGCTATTGGAATCTTGCTGTACTAAATTTATATTTAGTAAAACAGTAATTTGAGGGGTCTGTGTGTGAGTATTTCTCTCTTGAATAACTTCCCAGCAGGTCTGAACATGCTGAGGGGACCAGAACCTGTGTTTGGAAGATTGTGATTCCCTTGAGAAATGCTGCCCCACACCTTAGTGCTGAATAGTCTGAGGTTGTCTTCTCCTCTTGCACTCTCCTTAGGCCTAGAGCTTCTGTCATAGCATAACTCCTCAGAAAATAGTGATCAAGCCAGGGAGAAGCACAAAGAGGAGGGAAGGACAGCTGTGGCTTAGCTCCAGCTTTGCACATGGAGCAAAGGCTGCCTATGAGTGTCCCAAATCTGTGCAAGGAAGTGAGGTGGAAAAGGAGCAGCAAAAGCTGAAGATTATGGAGCCAATACAAGGCAAAGCACAAACTGGCATCACTTTATACTACTGTGCTAAGGTAACCTCATAATCTGACAACTTTCATATTGTTCAGGATTGTATGTCTTGAAGGATCACATTACAGGACCATGTGGAGCATTGCTGTGTCATGGTCTGTCAGTTCAGTCAGGGAGACTTGGGCTGCAAAGGAAGGTGGTGTCTTTGGTGTCTTTCTGAGGGATTGTGAGCATGACTATCTTAGACATAAATCACATGAGAGTATATGTGTTGTTCTCAGAGAAATTTTAGAAGCTGAAGTATGCATCAATACTTTTAAGGGAAGACAGTGGAAATTGTGATAATCACAATAATGAACAACTTATCATTAGTTCTAGGTAATTTCCTGCTTCTATGCTTAAAGTGGCAATGACCTGTAGTGCTTTAATAGTTGGTACTAATTCCTTCTTTGCATCTTGCTTAAATGCAGAGTTTAGTTACGACTTCTCTACGCTTTTGATTAGCAGTCCTTCTTCAGAGGAAGAAAAAGATGGCACACAAAGGATGGGATAGATCTTACTATGGCTATGAATGGTTGCTACATGGATGCATTAGCAAAGGAAGCGATCAAATAATATTTAGTAACAACTCGATCCCTGAAGTTTTCCAGGTTTCACAGGTTGTATTTGGCAACTATGAACCATATGTAACTTTCAGAATATTATCATGCTGTAAGGAAGCAGATACTTGAATATACCAGTACATTAAAGCTCTAGCACTTTGCAGTCCTCAGCAAACATTACATGTACATATTAAGGAGAAGTTTTATTTGATTGTGCTCTGTGGAGATTATGATTAGCCTAATTCTGTTTATAGTCTGCAGCTGAGCTGAATTTGAGCAGTTTTCACATGCCAGAAAAAAATGGGGAAGCTAAAACTGCAAAACCATGCAGAGCAGGCCTCCTGAAACAGCTTATGTAAATATGTAATTATCCAGCCTTCAGGGTGATTCATGTCCTTTTAATCTGCCGTGAGAGAGTGGGAAGCGTTGATGCTGTGGCTTCTTTAATGTTGCCACAAGCTATAGTTACTCTGTTTTTTAAAATGTGGTATACCTACAAGAATGTGTTAAAGTAAAACTTGTTCACAGGGCGAGCTGGAGACATTCTTCCTTTACTCCTTAGTAGCTGAAGAACTTGCAGGCTTTCAGATATGAAATCGTGATCATTGCTTTAATTTAGCTTTTTTTTCCCAAATAGGCTATTTGGAAATCAGTGTTGAAAAATGCCAAGTATTGCACCCATGAAATGCAGCTAATGATGCACACTTGATGATGGCCTCCTGTACTGGTCAGGAAGTGGTTTTGTGTCATGGGGAAAGACTTGCTGAAAATGTCAGCTCAGATCTTGTTGACAGGCAGATAAAAGCTTAGGATTTATTAGGGAAGAAATAAACTAACAAAATTACAACCAGCATTATGGAATTGTACAAATCCACATAGGTGCATGGCATGTATATTTCTGGTCATCCTTTTCCAGGAAACATGGATAACAGAACTATAAAAAGAAGAGCTGCAAGATTGGGGTGAGTTTTATGTGAGGAGAAACACTGAGCAGGCCAGGGAGTTTTCAGCTTTGGTAAAAATAAAGGTGGTAGAGAGGGAGTTTATAAAACTATACTTTAAGGGAGGTGGATTTTTCCATCCCACTTTTTTAAAAAAAAAAGTTCTTTTATGTGTTGCTGAGCAAGTTGTCTCAAGATCTGCATATCAAAAGTAGAAATGGATTTTAAGAAGTGAGGTAAGTTGAAGAGAGGTCTATCAAAGGGTATTACATTTTCAATATGTATTTTAATGTCAGGATCAAGAGGTCCTTGACCACTTATTCATTAGAAATTGGGGGTTGTATCAAAGGAAGTACTGTTCTTAATTGCCACTAATATTATTCCTTGAGTATCTGCTCTTGGCCATTACATGGAAAGGATACAAGGGTAGGCAGAGTGTTAATCTGACCCCCAGGCTCTCTGGTGCCTGCTCAGCTCTTGCAGCCACAGAGGATCAAGTGGTAGAAATGCTCTCCCCTCACCCTTGGCAGAGAGAACTCTTCGGTGTTCTAACATGTGTTTTCTCATCTTCCAGAAGTGGATGAATTTCACAGATTAAGCAAGTAAGCAAAACTGACTGGCCTTTTCTGTCAAGTCATTTGCTTATGACTGACTTTCACCCTTGTCTGAAGGGGACTGCCCTGCATTTCTGTTAAGTGTCTCTGTTTCAAGTGTACTTTCTTCCTTATTCCCTGTGACAAACAGAACATGCTGATTTGGGAATGCAGCCAGCAAAATGTTTGTAGCTCATTGCAGTGTTAGTTTATGGATCTATAATCATCTCTGTTTCAACAGAATATATTATTCTTTTTCTGTCATGATAGTTTACAATAAACTGAAAAGTCTACAGATAGATGCAATTATTGTTTGAGACCTTGGGCTGCTTTCAGCTGTATCAACTGTAACATAAGCAAACAGAATTTAAGAAGGACATCAGCAAGTTCCTGGCTGAAATTACATACAAACTTGAACTGGAGTCGTTGAAGTTAGGGCATATTAAAATGCAAATGAGACACTCCAGCTACCCAGTAAGAGGAATGTGGTAAGAAACACAGAACTGGATTCCTTCAGACCTAGATGATTTCTCTGGCAGTGATTTTCCTAGCATAAAGGAGGCAGCCTGTTTGTAATGTGAAAGTACAAGGGCTTTTTTAAGGAAAAGGAATTCCAGAATTTATTATGAACATTACTTATTTTTCAATAGAGTTTCTACATTAGCCAGTTATTCTAGTAATCATTGTTTCTATCAAGTTTGTTTTGGGACAAATCTTTAGCTTATTAATGAGAAATCTAAAGTGGTTAACATCTGGAAAATTATATGCTAATAAACCCATGTCTGAGGTGGGAAGTGTAATATAACTTTGGTAGTGTTGTTGAGCTTGTCTGAAATAAATTGTAATACTGTTTTGTTGGAAAAGTAACTGTGGTAGGATTATTCATGTTGTGTTCACCTTTTGTCATTAGAGGTTGAGGAATCCAAGGTCAGTTATGCAGACTGGTTTTGGGCAGGTGGGATTTATAGCTTGAGTGTAGCAGACCTTAAGACAAACCCAGCCACTGAGTTCTGCTCTAGCCAGGCTGTGTCTACCTTTACACCTGGCAGCAGGAGGTGTGGGCTTGGGGCTGGGAGAGGTCCATAGGTGGGGTTGAGACTCCTGTCCAGCAGTGGCTGAGGACTAAAGCTGAGTGTGGAAGAGCAGGGAAAGCTGCAGTGTGGCTGGCAGTGGCCACAAGCTCCATGCTGGTGCAAAGGCACAGGCCAGTCTTGAGTTAGTGTTTGCATCAACAGTAGACTTAAGAATGCTTTTGAAATGCTGGGCTGACTTTGGAGCAGGGGGAGGCCATGCAGCCAGCATCCAGCCTTGCTCTAGGCTTGTTCTCTAAGAAAATGGCCAGGTACCTGTACAGCCCTGGCCACCTGATTTAATTTAGGGCTGAAAAGCAGCTTCCAGGTTCAGCCTGACTTTATGCTTCTGTTTGATCCTGAACTGGATCAAGTGAACTTCATGGGACTGAGACCATGATGCAGACATGCTTCAGTTGTCTCGAAAAGTAGCGTATTTTATTTTTAATTCTATTTCTTCCTTCTTGCTCTGAAAAGCAAAAAATTGATTGACTGTATCAAGTCCTTCATCTGAGTGTGTTAATTAGCCACTGTGGTAAACATCTGCAGTATCTGATTTATCTGTTGTTCCTTCTGGAAGCAAATTACACATGCAGTTTTAACATTTGATAGAGTTTTGCATTTCTGTGTTTTAAGCTTTATAGTGTTAAATGGTGAAGGTAAAAATGCGCCTGGAGCTGTTACTACAAGAGTTTGTTTTTCAAACTTTCTTTGGAGTTTTAAGGTTTGGCAAAAAAACTTTCACAAATAGAGGAAAGAGTTAGGTTTTTACACTATTATGAAGGTAACTGACTTGATGTCAGGAATGACTTGTTGAAATAGTACGTAATTAAATGTTAGGTAGTGCTTTATAAATTTTATGTGGTGAATATTGGCAGGTTTAACACAGTAGGACAAGTCTGGATTGGCTTTTGTATTTTCATAAAATGTAATATATCTGCTTTTTATATGGTAGCTTGTTTGGCACATGCATACATCAAACCAAAGAAACTCCAAGTCCTGATGAATAAAATCAATGCATTAATAACTTTTGACATATTCTCTGTTTGTTGTTTTGAGGTGTGCTTTGATTGTATTTTACAACTTGCCTTCCTCTGAACTGTATTAAAAAAAAGCTGTCTTATATTGCATTGTTAATGAACTTTTAAGGACAGGTTCTCAAAGCAGCACACACTGAGTAGCCTAATATATGAATGTTGTTGTGAAAGTACTGAAAACTAAATATGAACTTACAAGGAAGCAGTAAGATTTTGGTGCCATATAAAATGTGTAAGCTATAAATGGAGAAACAGATGATGCTTTTTCTCTGGTCTTTAGATAAGCAGTTGTCTGAAAATATCTTTGGAAGTGAGATAGAATTAGTGAAAATAACCTCAGTGTCATTTTTTAAATGCTGTCTGTGAAGCAGATGGTAAAACTGCTGAGGCATGTTGTGCTGACACCTTGCTGTTGAAACAGCCAGCAGGGCTGAAGGTCCTGCAGAAACACATGTTGTGTAATAACCCCTGATCTGACAGTGTGTATTCTCCCTATTTTGAAAATGCTGATAGGGTCTTGTATCTCTCTGTCATAGATGCCAACTCTAAAGTAATGCCTACGTGTCATTAAAAAAACAAAGTCCCCACAATTCACAGGTCCCCCTTAAAAATACAGGAGACTGGGACTGTAATGAATTCCATGCAACCAAGTATTTATTGCATTGCAAGATAGAGAAAACATTACTTGTGGAATTTGTAAATTTGGTACAATCTTATTGTCATAATTGAATCTTGTTTTTTTTGAAACTGTTACTTTTCCATGATGAATAGCATATGCTGGCAGTATTTTATGGAAGGAAAGAAAAAGCTCACTTTTTTCAATTTGGAGTTTAAGGGAACCAAATAATACACTCAGCACAGCATGAAAAGAAAAATACTTGAATTTGCTAGTGTAGCTTGGGGAAGTTTTTTTCATTCTCATCAAGCTTGTAACTAATGTTGATGTTTGGGTGTTTAAGCAAGAAGAATGTTGGTTTTTTAAGGCATCTATTGAGCTCTTGTTTTCTTAAGCAGCGATAGTCCAGATCACTGTTTGTTTTTTCAATTTGAATTGATACTTATGTTCCCTCCAATAAAAGCTGTATGCTTTCTTGTTTTGCCGTACAGCTGTGCATTTCTGTGCAAACCTGTGCACAACTAGCTGCCAGTTTATTCAGAAAAAAGACTGGGAATATACTTGGATTCTAATTAGTGCACTAATACCACCCAACAGTTGTCACAAAAATTGGTAGAGAAAATACTTGTTATTTCAACACCCTGCACTTATACAAGAACTGTTTCAAAAGGCTGTGTGGTGAATCCAGCAATTAAGAAAGGCATTACATTCTAGGACTCGTTATTAAACCTGATAAATTTTGGGTTATATTCTCAGTACTGCTCTTAAATGTGTGACTCAGATAAGTGTGTCTGTTTAAAATCTCCTTCAATTTCTGATGGGAGTTGCAGAAAAAACTTCAAAATGTAAAACTTATTAAGCATATATTCTTGAAATAGAAGAAAATGAGTTTTAAACAGATTTACTGTCTTTTGGTGCTTTTCTTTGAATGCTTTGGCATTGCACTGGAGTTCTTCAAATGAGTTGTTTACAGCAGCTGTCTGTCCTCACCTGTTTTTAATAACTTTCTATAGACTAAACCAGTGAATCAGTAAAATACAAGGCCTCTCTGTTAGTGCAGTATATCACTAATTGAGGTTTTTGCCAAGCAGCAAGTTTGAGTTCTCTCCCTATTAAGAAATTAGAAGTTGGCGAGAACAACTGACCCACTTGTGTGTGTTGCCTGCTCTGATGAACCAGAGATCCAAACAGTTTCAGCTCTGCTGGCATTTAGTTGTTCATGTGTGCGGTGTCTGTTGCAAAGCTGCTCTGGCACCTCTTTGCAGGCAGTTAGTCAGCTTGTCATGGTGGGGCACATGGCTGGAGGTCATTCCTGCTATCTGATTTATGGGTTAGTTGTTTGGAGGGCAACAAAAATCTCCACTCCGGGTTTTGCTTTGTAGCTGGAGGAGAAGGTACCGTTAAAGAGTTGGTTATCGAGGCTAACTCTGCTAAAAATAGCAGGAGAGACAGCAGAATAATAAAGTGAATAACAGGAGCCCATTCTCAAATTATGCTGGTAACAAACACAATGTTCTGAGGGTTTCTAAAATAGAGCAAACTTTTGTCCCACATTCCAATAATTTATTTGGAAGGCATGTTCCACTTGAGGATTGCCAAGAACTTTACAAATACTAAGCCTTTTAACGTGTCTAAGGTATGTGCTGTGCCATTTTAAAAAGAACCTCATAGGCAAAAATGATACCTATTTTTTTCCAGAATCCTGTGGTCTATAATAGCACAGAAAGTTTTCCTTCAATAGTTCAGTGAAGCCTCCTCAGGTATGAAACCTTTTTTAGCTTTTTATCTCAAATGAGTTTGTGGACTAAAAAGGTGGGTGTTTTGTATATGTTTTCATTTTTGTCCCCTTCAGATCTAAACATGACATCCACGCTGCAAACTGAATTTGAAGTGACCTATCTCTAAATTTTTAGCATTTTATCACCTCTGACAATCTAGCTGCACTCTATGCAGAAAAATTAGAAAGCCTATGTAAAAATTAGAAGCCCATGTGAGACACTGATTTTCCAAATACAAGTATGACTTAAAGGTTAAATAGATAAACTTTGGACAACAGAGCTAAGGAAAAAAGGTACCAGAATGACTAAGGCAAAAAGAACTGCTTCAAGAGATACCTGTACTTTATTGTCAGAGGGACCAAAAAATTAATAGAATTGGACTGAAGTTTTAATGCTGTAAAACACTTGATTTGAAAATGAAAATAAGTTTCCCAGAAGAAAATTGAAACACATGGTTTTCCCCTGAGGTGAAGGAAATAGATGTCAGCAAGCTGCAGGGCCTTGTGGTGAAAAGTTTTATGAACAAACATTAAAGTTCTGGGGTGATTAGTTTAAATAAGTGCAACAATAGATTTAGGAAAGAATAGGCACCAAATCTTTTGTTAGCTGGAAAAATCATGAAGCCTAGATTTGCAGAGGTTGCACGAGCCACAGAGTTGAAGACTTTTACAGCTCCTTACTCAGTCTGTGCAAAAAAGTGTGGTCTTGTTGTAGTGTAGGCTTTTTTTTTTAAAGCCATAAACTTATGCATACCTTCAAAAAATTCCATGTTGACCTGAGTTTATTCCACAGGCACTGATAGGCCTTCATGTTAAATGACCCTTATATTACATTTCCCTGCTTTTGTGGAGGTTCACAAAGGTTTTCAAATCACGAATTTATTTAAAGTAACTCAGCACATGCTCCAGTAATCCAGCAAGAAGTCAGTTAAAGTACTGCTGGTGGTGATTATTGGTGAATACTGAAGTTACCTTTGTAGATTACTGAAACTGTAATTTCTTTGGCAAGCAAAAGTCCGTGATGAGAAGTCAAGTGTGCAGTGATGCTGTGTGTTGTCAGTTCCTGCCCTGGTCTGGCAGCTGCTGTGTCCATAGTCTGGTCCGAGTCAGAGTCCAAACGTCCAAGTCAGGGTAAAATCTTTTGGATGCTCGTTGTTAAAACTAAAGTCTGCAATGTGTGTAGACAGAAGGTATTTTTATAGTTCTGACAGATTTTCATGCCAAGCTTGGGACCACTGGAATTGCTGGAACTTCCAAAGCACTTACCACAGATTACACTTACTTTTTCTTCTTGTTGTCTTTGACAGCAGCTGAATGATTTGGAAAAGAAAAAAATGTTTATACATACGTGTTTTAAACAGCTGCCTAGGTTTATGGAAATTGTTGGAAAGGTGCTCCTAGGAGGAGAGTCCTTTAGGACAATATTTCTGCTGGAGATGCTGACAGTCTCAGTCCTGATGCTGAACAACTCTCCTGTTTGGTTAACATTAATCTGTATAATTTAGTAAACAGTCTAAATCTCCACCCCCAGCTCCCTCAAATTTTGTTTAGAGGAAGGCAGAATTGTCCAAGGCTCTGAGTGTTGGGTGAATCAGAACTTGCTCTGTACAGAACAAGTTATTGCCTATAATTCAAAAGTGTCTTCAGGTTCTAAGAAAGCACTGCTGTGCTATCAGGGTGTGGGGACAATATTTTTATAACATTCTGCAACTTTCAACTTTCTGTGGTGTTTGTTTTTGTTTTCTTAGACTCGAGATGATTTTCTTGGACAAGTGGATATTCCTCTTTATCAGTTACCGGTTTGTATTTTTTGTTTGCTTTCAAGACTATGAAAGGGAAAAAATATTTCTATGTGCACTCTATTAGTCATCTAAGGAAGTTAACAGGACTGATAATAAAGTGATTAAATTATCTTGCTCTATGGGTTCTTTATTTTATTTTGTAGATCTGTTTGGGATTTTTCAGTGCTGATATTTAAAAAACAATGTAGGTTACCTTGTTTTTCAATACTGGAGTCCTTTTAGCTTTTCCATAGTCTTACAGTCTTAAAGGAGAGATTGTAATTATTGTCATGTTTTAAAATATTTCTTTAAAGGCTGTAAATTTATTTTTGCTGTTCCTTACTCACATAAACAGATACAAAAAAAACAGGGTAAGTGGGAAATAGAAATAGTGTTACTTTGGTCAATTTTTTTCTATTTCTTGTAATCCTTTTGCAAAGCAGATGATTAGTTTTAAAGAAATATCACCAAGAACATTGAAATAAATACACTTGTCCATTTTCTTCTGAAGTCTCAAAACATTAGAAAATATTAACAGATTTATCAGAAAGTGTCTTACAAACAGGGTAGCAACCATGGCAAACCCTTTCCAAGAGCAGATGTTTCATTCTGTAACGTGCATAGACACTGAAAGGTAATTGTTGTTTTCTTGAACCAGAGTATCGGTCTTACTGCTGAGATGAAAGCTGATATTGCTGTTACTGTACCTGAACCTGTAATTTAAGTTTTAAAATGTTATAAGGCCTTTAAAGAAATCAATGGTAAATTTCTGATAGTTTTCTTTGATTTAAAGTGCTTGATAAAGATTTTTCTTGAAAAAAATCCTTATTCCAGACAGAGAATCCAAGTATGGAGAGACCATATACATTTAAGGATTTTGTTCTTCATCCAAGAAGGTTAGTAAATACCACATGGAAATTCTAATTTTTTTAATGTAAATAATGCTCTTATGTAATTGGTTGTAAATAGATATGCATTTTCTAAGTTCTTCTACTTCCATCAAAGAAATTTGAGTAGCCAATTCTAAGATATTGATGTTCTACTAAAAAGTCAGCATTATTTTAAATACTTACTGTATTCAGTAGTCTGAAGCCTCAATGTCATTATGGAACTTAATTAATGTACATTATAGAGAGTCAAGTTTGTGTTGAAACACTTAAGAATAATCCTCTAGCTGTGCTTTTTCAGCTGTTTTGTTTTACAAGTGCCCAATAAGATAATTTTATTTTCTCTTCTGCAGCCATAAATCAAGAGTTAAAGGCCACCTTAGATTAAAAATGACTTACTTACCTAAAAACAATGGGTCTGAAGACGAAACCGCAGAACAGGCTGAAGAATTAGAGGTGGGAAAAAATGTGTTTATTGCTGAAAAATGAATGTTAGGAATCACTAAGCTATAAATAAACAAACACTTCAAAGTGATTGCTTGTATCGTGCATACAATTTAAAGTGTTTGAGTTTCTGTTGTAGGTACTGTTTAATGTTGTTTGACCCCAGACAGACACTAACTTCTCTCTGGTTTTAGAATTTCAACTCTCTCCAATCTATAGGGGTATTTTGGTCTTACCTACCATATATGTGTAATCTTTTTAAGCACATCCAATGTAGATGAATAGATTTCTTTTCCAGACCTAACTGTTCAGTATTACCACCTTTGCTGTAATTAAACTTTGTTACAGAAGGGTGTGTTCATGTGCCTCATACGTTTGCAGCATATGTATGAAATTGCACTATTTAAGCTTTTTATCTGTTCTGTGAATTCTGTTTGTTTTCCTGGAATTAACAGCTTCTAGAACTAATATATTTAAGGATCTTGAGTTAAAAATAAGATTTCTGCATGCATAATATGCCCTGTCATTTTTTAGAAATAAACACACTAAAACCAGAGTCAAATTTACTGGCTTAAGATGTAATGGTACTGTACCTTAAAAGGGGGAGTGGCTTGATAAATTGTTTTTCAACTTCTGTAGTATTAAAGATAGTTATATTGTGTCTTTCAGCCTGGGTGGATTATATTGGACCAACCAGAGGCTGCTAGCCGGCCACAACAGCAACAGCAGGAATCTCCTCCACTACCTTCAGGCTGGGAAGAAAGACAAGACATCCTTGGCAGGACATACTATGTCAATCATGAATTCAGAAGAACCCAGTGGAAAAGACCAACTGCACAGTATGTCTTTTAGCCTGAAAATACAAGTCTTATATTAGCTAGTGCAGTTCACCCTAGTTACGATGGAAGCAAGGAGAAATAAAAAGTGAACAGCTTGGAAGTTAGTAGAGAGCTTTCCTTCACTTAGATGCCCTCTTGCAGTGGTCACTGGTTAGTGATCATTTTGACTGTACTGTGCTCTGGAAGTATGTGTTCAAATAGAAACTGGTTGCAGTTGGAGAGATAACAACTGTAGGAATGGAAAGTAAGGAATTTTTCGATTTTTGGTCTGATCTTTTCTTCCCATCAGGGACTTCGTTAAATTATTTGCTTTATTTTTTTCATGTTTTTGGTTTTTTTTTTTCCCCTGGAATGCTACCTGGTTCTTCAGCTTACACTTCACATTGACATGAATGCTTATTCATTTTAAACAGTTTACAGTAATTTATATGGTCCAGACTGTTTCTTTTTCTTGTGCCAAAATGACTGTGATGTATGTTTTTGCTGTTAGCCTGGCTTACTGTTGAAAGATGAACTCTGGCTGCTGTTTGCTGACTTCTCCCACCCTGCCCCACCAGGGACAGTGTGGCTGTTGCAGATCTTGGCAGTGTGCAGCTGGAGGCCCAGCACGTGTTCACTCACCGGCGACAGATATCAGAGGATACAGAAAACACAGACAACAGAGATTCCCCGGAGGTAAAACAATACATCTCAAAATGTTTCTGAAATGCAAGTTTTTTTAATCTAGCCTACTCAAAAAAGTTGTCTTAACTAGTTGTAACTTGGAACTACTTTTTAAAATGTTTTCCCTTTATTTTCCTTTTAAAGAGCTGGGAAATTATAACTGAAGATGAGGCAACACTGTACAGCAGTCAGAATGTTCAAATACCTCTCTCGCAGAGTAGCTGTGATATACAGAGTCATCTTGCAGAAGAACTGAGTAACAGACTTACTACCTCTGGAAGTCCAGCTACTGGCCAGTCAACAGCCTACACTGTAAATTGTTTTTCTCACTGTTCTGATAGAATTAGATCCATAAATACTTCATTTAGGAATTATATTTTTAATTTCATCTCAAATGCACAGACTTTAAGAATAGTGTTTTTACTGTAGAATCGCATCTAAGCAAGCATTTTCTTCCTCTCTGCTTTGCTTATATGGATTTCTGCCTGAGGTTAAAGCAGATGTGTGTGAACTATTTTTCAGTCTGTAAATCTACCTCTTAGTCTACTGTCATAGAGTGCTGAAAACTACGAATGAAGAAATCTGTCTGTATCCTGAAAGCTTATTTCTAAGGGAGTTGTGCTGTATGAGTTACTTTTCCCATTAGAGCAAGTTCTAAGATGAACCATTTTTCGTTGTGGATGTTGGGATAATGTTTTATGATTGGGTTGAGTAAACCTGCTGCTTCCTTAGCAGCAAAAAAGGGAGCTTGCTCATCCAGTTCCACAGCCCTCATGCCAGCTGTGAAATTTGCCTGACCTCTGCTTGAGTCTGTTCAGCTTGCTAACCCAGCAGAAAACTACTCTTTTCCCCAACTCTGCTTTTTTGCAGTTTGAGCAACTGAAACAGCATGCAGGGTTGTCTGACAAATGCTACGGTAGCAGAGGGAAAACAGCAGGAATATGTAGCCAGGGTGAAACTCGACTTTTTGGTGGTTAGCAAGCAATTAAATAAGCTCAGCTGTCCTGTGAAACCCGAGCTTCGCAAACAGCCTTGCAACCTGATACATGACGTGAGAAATCCACTGTCCATTGAGGAAAGCCTGTAGAGGTGACCCAGGCCATCTAGCCTCTTAGATATTGGTATTGAAATAATCATTCGTTTTTGTGATGTTGAGAATGCCCTTCCAAATGTAAATTTGGAATTGACAGTGTTTATTTGAGTTTGTACGAATGTATCACTAGTGTTGCTGGAAACAGTCAAGTGAGAGTAACAAGTTAGACTTTACTTGATCTCTGCTATTCAGCATCCCATGGATAGCAAGGAAACTGTTACTTCAGCTTGCTTGGGTGGCCTGAGGACCAGGCAGATGTTCAAGTTATTTGCAAGAGTCAGCTAGAGTGGCAGTCTTGCCTTCCTTCACCTGCATTACACCCCACCTCCTCCACCAAAAAAAAATTTTAGAAGTTAATCATGCTTTTTCTTTGAAGTACTCCAATAGTATGTGGTAGAGAAAAATCCTTCAAATAGTTGTGTAAATTCTGGAGCAAAATAAAATACAGGTGCCTAATGTTACTGAGTGAGATCTAAATGTGGCTTGAGGCAGAAAGGTGGACACTTGTGCAAAGTTCAGCGATTAAATTGCTCTTCTCAAACTCATTATCTCAGACTCTCATATCTTTTCATTATTGACCTAATCTACTGTCTGGAAAGTTGTATTAGCTCTGCTCTATCACAGACTTCACTGACAACACAAAAAGTTCTATATTGTAAAACTCAATTGTACTATAACTATTTGTAATTAATGTTTTACATGCCAAAACATGTATTGTTAGAATTTTCAGAACTTTCACAAGCCTCTCTCACCCCAAGATTATAATAGACTCTGTGAATTCGATGTTTCTAGCTGTTAAAACAAGAATTTGAAGAATATGATATTAAATCATGTTTCAAAACAAATACAACACTTTGCTCAGGATGGAAACTGTAATAGCTTGAAATGTGATAACCATTGTTGGCTGCTATCCTCCTTAAAGCTGCTGTAATGGCTAATTTGTCATTATTCTCCACTCCTTCAAGAACCATTCCAGCAGAAGAGGTAGTCTGCAAACATACAGACTTGAAGAACAGCCTGCACATCCAGTGGTAAGTCATTTTTCAAAAAACACAGGCTTTTAGCTGTGTTAGCTGCTGACATTTCAAATGAGATTTGGCCTTCCTTGCCCAGCAGCTGTCCTGACAAAGTGGCAATTATGGGTCTAGTTCAGCTGTAAAGCTTTCACATTTCAACTTTGTTTAGCATTAGCTTGATTCATAGCCTGCAGAAGGAAGTAGTCTTGCTCTGATTATATGAGTTTCATCTTTCAAATGGTTTGTCTTATAATTGTTTATTTCTAATTAAAAGCTATACCACATTACATTATGTTTTCATGGTGACTCTGCAAATTGTGATCTCATAGCCAGAAGTACTAGGCTGGATCAGCCTAAACCAGCCTAAATGAGTCCTTTAACATGAAGAATTTGAATATTGTATAAATAAACAAATAAAAATATATTACTTCATACTATTCAGGAAGGACTTAAATACTTCTTAGCTATTTCATCCAGTTCATACAAGTCATGAACCTTCTGGAATACAGTTTTATTGTTTTAATTTGACAGAGGAAAACCTTTTCATAGTTTCTTTAATTGTTTTTCATCTGTTATCACTAATATTTAGTTACTGCCTACTTCATCTGGATTACCCCCAGGCTGGGAAGAAAGACAAGATGAAAAAGGAAGGTCATATTATATAGATCACAATTCTAGAACCACTACATGGATAAAACCAGTTGTACAGGTACTGCCTGCCTTCAATTTACTGATGTTTATATTCATTGAACCTTTTAAACATTTTGCATTAATAGAAGTGGAGAGATAGCTTTGAAATAGAACACATGAAAGGCATAAACTGTAGAGTACCACATAAAGTATCCAAGACACTGCACGGAGAGTTAGGAACAGTATTGTTTATGGCAAGTCACTCTCCCCTCTGGAGAGTGGTAGCTGACTGAGGAGGTTGGAAGGCTTCTGTAAACCTTCAGCACAATCAGTGATTGTTAGTTAATGGGGTTGATATTATGAAATCTGCCAGGGACTTGCTTTATGAAACTGGTTTAATGAGTCCAAAATATAGGTTAATAGAGAAAAGGTATTGCTTTACAGGGCTTTGATTTGATAGGATGTTTTTTGGTCATTTACCATAGGTTGCTGTGGAAACAAGTCAGGTGTCAGCTGCACAGAGTATTCCTCCAGGAAGACAGCCACAAGCAGCATCAAGTGATTCACCACAACAGTCTTCTCAGCAGCAGCCTGAAATGGAGCAAGGATTTCTCCCTAAAGGCTGGGAAGTCCGACACGCACCCAATGGGAGGCCATTCTTTATTGACCACAATACCAAAACCACAACCTGGGTAATGGAAAACTGTTCTCACGAACTGAAATTCTAGTTCCTCTTGAATCAAAATTTTGCTGCTTTCAAGCAAGCTTCCATATGTTTCTTTAGTGTGAAGGTAGCTGTGCCTGTTCAGATGCGAGCTCAGAGCATGGTGCTAACAAAGCCAAGGTGGGGCATTCAGTCCCTGTACAGGCCATGGAGATGGACTCCATGATCCTTGTGGGTCCCTTCCAACCCAAAATATTCTGTGTGAGTCTGGGTGATATGTAATAAAAATGACAAGTTAGAATACATGTAATGAATAGAAGATTATGAATTTTACTAATTGTATTGTTACTTGAAACTTTAGCTTGGAAGAAGGAAAACAGGAATCTGCTTTGCAGATGTAAAGCCCCTCCTGAATGACACTGTAGAACTGTGGTAGCTTATAGGAGCTGTTCACAGAAATGAGTTTTGTAAACATCTTTAACAGGAAATCCATTACCTTGAATTTATCACAAGGCACAACACGGATTCCTGTGAATGCTTTGAAAAGCAGACCAGGTGCAAGGACCATATGGATGGGGGAGCTGTGCAGCTGCAGTTCCACAGAGGGGCACTGCACACCACTTGGCAGTGCAGTTAGATGGGCTAGAGCATCTCAAGAGTAAGTCAGTGTTACTGTCAGGTGAAAGGGAAAGAGAATGCATTAAAGTGATTCAAAATGGGTATTCTTTTCTCCAGGGATGAAAAGAACTCATTTAACACAACCACCTTCATCCCAGCTCCCACAAAAAACCTCAGCGTGTCAATCAAACAACTAAAAAACACACCAAACCCAAAAAGTATAAGGTGTGTCAGAAATCGTGTGGAAAGAGTAATTCGACTCAATTACAGAAAATTGAGTTGAATGAGGGATTTATATTTATATATATGTAAAGGAAAGTTACCAGGAGATGATTGCAAATTACTAGAGGACTGAGAATCTGCAAGGACTCCTCTGGCTGCAGAATATGCAACCATTACCTAATTGGTGCTAGGCATATTCTTTACAAAATCATTAATAAAGACAAAAAAAAAAAGCAAAACAAAACAGAAAAATGATTTTAACATGCTGCTTGTTTTCTTTTCAAAGGAAGATCCAAGACTGAAAATTTCTGCTCATCCAAGGAGAAAGACTTCCCTAGATCCAGTTGACCTGGGCCCATTACCAGTAAGTAAACCATTCTGTACTTGTTTTGCATGTGAAACAATTTAAGTTAGCATTATTGAAATTTGCACATGAGAAAATGCAGCCTGCTTTTTTCCTGCAAAAATACTGTTTTGAATTTCAGTGCTGACAGTAGATGGGGGAGGAATGCCCACAAGTGCAGATCATATGGGATCATACATGCACACTGTATGATCAGAAATTTTTAATAAAAGTTTAATAAAATTATGTAATTAAAATGTTGCCTTTTTACAGCCAGGGTGGGAAGAGAGAACTCACACAGATGGAAGAATATTCTTCATAAACCACAGTATGTACAATGAAATATTCTTCCCTACTCATCATCATTATATTTGTGAAAATTATTTAAATTAATGGAACTAATTAAAAATGTCTTGCAGATACAAAGAGAACCCAATGGGAGGATCCTCGACTGCAAAATGTGGCAATAACTGGACCAGTAAGTTTTCCTAATGTAAATTTTCATGTTTTTCAGAAATAGACTAGAACTGTTAATAGAATCCAAACAAACTCTTGTCATTTATCAGTTAGTCAGTCTAGAAAATGAAACTTTCAGGGTGTTTGAACAAAGCATTTTTTTTTCTCTTTAAAGACTGTTTAGAAAGCTTTCTGAGGAAATGGTCTTTAAATGCCTGAAAGAAAAGGCAGTTCCCGTGGTAGTAAGAAAGTTTTCTTACAGACTGGGGAGAGGGCTTTGAAGTGAGTAAGAAAGTCTATTTATTTTTTGTCCACACTAGCTCAATTCATGAAGCAAATCTAAGAAAAAAGAAGAAAAAGGAAAAAATAAGAGAAGAACTTAAAAAAATTAAATTTATTTTCAACTGAAAAATAATTATCCAGCCTCAATGCTTAATCTGAAGTGTGAAATTACCAGAACTAATTGCAAAGATGGTTTGCATTACAATTATAGATGGGTTTTAGTGTTCAGCTGATATCTGTGTTTATTAATAGCCTGCGTATGTAAACAACCTTCCCTGTCCATGGAAAATAGAGGTGTTTGTAGCCAGGTCTCTCATGATACACAGGGAAACGGACGCGTTAGGGACGTCACCAAAGGCATTTTGGTCACTTTGATCTGGGCCACTCTGGGATCTGGGGCAGTTGCATCAGCTAACGGGGAAGTACAGCATGAATTCTGTGGATCTGATCTGAACAGAGAAGTGCTTTTCTTTCCTGGTGTTTATAAATTGGAAGTCTCCCCTGGCACTCAGTAAAACATGTATTCCTGGTGGGTCCGAATTTAAATGGGTTTCAACAATGGGTTTAAATGTTTCACAAGACACACAAGACTTTTTTTCTTTTCTTCCCCCCAAAGGCTGTGCCTTACTCCAGGGACTATAAGCGGAAGTATGAATTCTTCAGAAAGAAATTGAAGAAACAGGTCAGTAATGGGTAGGAATCCAGCAGAAGGTTATGAAACTTAGGCCCCTAAACAAGGGAAGGCTTAGGTTACAGGGAAAGTATATTTACTGTCTAATCACAAATACATTTGTGAAGCACCAACTTGGTAACTATTAGCCTTTCCTCTAACAGCAGGGTTTGTGACTTTATATATTGATGAGACTGCAAGCAATGTAAATAAAAAGGTAGAAATTCTCAAAGATTAAAGTGTTGTGAACCTGAAAGTAAGACTGGCAACAGAAAAGTCTGGAAGTCACTGATCAAGCCTAGAGTAGCTTTTGAAAGTCAGAATATGGAAAGTTCTCAGAATAGATTTTAGTCTGTCTATGTAGAAATCTCTACTGTCATCATGATCAGGCTGCAATAAATTGTTACAGCCTTAAAATCTGAAGTTAACGAATCTTGTTTCCAAACTCTGGTTTGAAGTGGCAGTGCCAGGTATATTTATAACATGTAGCACAAAAGACTGTAAATAGCATCTGGACAGCCAGATAACAATGAGTCTGCACAAGTTCAATTACATTTTACGTCCTTGGGAGATACTTTACATATATAATAATAGTGTTTGAGTTTAGAGCCATGCTTCACCTTCTACCTGCCAGATCTGCCTGTGCATTTTGAGCTGACGTGTAAATTGCACACAATTTTGTATGCACCTCGGTTTTTGTGTTCCTAGTCAAACAAGATTGACATTCATTCAAATGTCAGTATCTTAATCTGAGAAGTGATAGAGAGCTCAGCCACACAATACAATTATATCTTAAGTAAGAGAATGGGACACCTAGGCTCATAGAATATTGAGTTGGGAGGTGAAATAAGTTAGCTAAAATGGTTCCAGATAATTTTATGTGTCAACTGTGAGCTGTTTTTAATCAAGTGTGTAATATGATAAATGTTCAGTGTCAGAAGAGACTCCATGCCTTGCTGCATGCAGAACAACTGCCCATATGCTGTTACTAATAAGAATTTACTTTAACTGTTTTCTTAGCATGAAATAAAAATCAATATCTGAAATCTTCTTTGCTAGTTGAATTGTAGGTAAATAGAGCTTCTTTTCAATCATATTGTGTTATGTTTCCAAGTTATGTAAAGAAAGGGTTTCTGTGCCCTCTTTGTCTGTTTTCAGAATTTGCATGTTCTGCAAAACTGTAAGATGCTGGGTTTTGTTTTATTATTCTTTGTTATTATATTCTGTTTTTTAGAGTGATATTCCAAATAGGTTTGAAATGAAAATTCATCGTGCAACAATCCTTGAAGATTCTTACAGAAGAATTATAGCTGTAAAGAGAGCAGATTTCCTTAAAGCAAGACTTTGGATTGAATTTGATGGTGAAAAAGGTTTAGACTATGGAGGAGTGGCCAGGGAATGGTTCTTCCTTCTCTCTAAAGAAATGTTTAATCCTTATTATGGACTGTTTGAATATTCAGCTACGTAAGTAATACCACTCTGGAAGATGTGGAAACTTAGGAAAAGAAATTGTATTTCTCCTACCTTCTTTAAAAATAGGGTTCCTGCCACCCTTGCAAATGCATGGGAGGGTTTAGTTGGTAACTGCAATAGTCTGCACCCAGTTGCTTGATGCAAGAGTAATGTGGAGACAGTACTTGTGGGGTTTTTTTACAGCAGTCTAACATAAGCCATTAAATTTTTGCATGGACAAGCATGTGCTTGCAACCATCTCCTGCACACAGAAGAGGCAGTCTGTAACTAGTAATGCAGAGAATGTTACTCTGCTTGGAAATGGGAGTTAATCTCTTCTCTTTGGTGTATCTCTGACTTACTAAGGTAGTTTGTGGTGGTTGTTTCTGAGACACTAAGTCTTCTATTGTTTAATATTGTTTAATATTAGATATCATCATGAAAAGCGATAACTGATTTAATAAGTGATATCTTTCAGATCTTCAAATGTGAGACTGTTCCAATAGTACATTTTGTTTTTTCTTTCTCTACCCTGCTCCCTCCTTCAACTTCAGAGATAACTATACTCTGCAGATCAACCCAAACTCTGGACTTTGCAATGAAGATCATCTCTCTTATTTCAAGTTTATAGGCCGTGTGGCTGGGATGGCTGTTTACCATGGCAAACTTTTGGATGGTTAGTATTTATCTTATGTAATGTGATATTCAATTGTGTGTGTTTTGAGGCCTAAGTTACATCTGTTAATTTTATTTCTTCTTCTTTAAAGCCTTTTTTATTCGTCCTTTTTACAAGATGATGCTCCAAAAACCAATAACACTACATGATATGGAGTCTGTGGTATGTAATTCATTTTATCATGTAGATAAATTTCATGTTAATTTATAATTTTTATGTATATATATAAAATCTTTAATGGCATTTTGAAGGTTGAAAATGCATGATTAAAAGATATCTTAGGCTAGGACTTTTACAAGTCTGTAAGTTGTATGGGAGTTGAAACTTCCAATGAAAATCAAAGACCTAGACTCAGGTTCAAGTCAGTTAAGCTGTATTGGAAACTTCAACCTAAACTTCCTATGCTGTTTTCTTAAAATGTTGTAGACACTGAGGTTGTTAAAATTGAATATAAATTCTTCTAGGATTCCTATCTTAACCTATTTTTAAATTTGTTTTTTTAGTTTGATTATAAAAATAAATAATTACAGGGACTGAAAATATTTGAGTGATACAATGCAACTTTTTAGTGTAAAACATGTCCCTTAGACTTTTCTTGTTTGGTTGGTTCCTTGATAACAGCTGTTATCTAGAATACTCATGGACAAAATGATTTTTATTCTATCTTTTTAATCTGTTACTGGTTTTGCTGCTTAAGATTACAGCATGTAGTTGCTATCTGTTTCTGACTAATAGATTTATAGATGTGTCCTGATTTTTTTTTTTTGTTTTGATTTGGTTTTTTTCCGGTGCTCTAGAATGATGGAATAGTTTGGGTTGCAAGGCAGGGACACCTTCCACTAGACTGGGTTGCTCCAAGCCCTGTCCATCCTGGCATCCATTCCAGGGATGGGGCAGCCACAGCTCCTCTGGGGAACCTGTGCCAGTGACTCACCATACTCACAGGGGTGGATTTCTTAATATCCAAGCTAAATCTGCCCTCCTCGTCCTATCACTACACTCCCTGACATAAGGTCCCTCACCATCTGTTCTGTAGCTCCTGTATTGATACTGGAAGGTCTCCTGGAGCCTTCTCTTCTCCAGGCTGAACACCCCCAGCTCTCCCAGCTCTGTTTGCAGAGCAGAGGTGCGCCAGCCCTGTCAGCATCTCGGTGGCCTCCTCTGGACTCGCTGCAGCAGCTCCATGCAGAGCTGGGCACAGCTGAGCAGGGGGACAGAATCACCTCCCTTGACCTTCTGGATGTGGTTGGCTTTATCTTAATTTTCATTTCTAAGGTTCTTTGTAGTAATGCCTGACAATAAAAAGAAGATAAATAGAGGATGAGAGACAAGAGTCCAAAATATATTACTTCAGACAGAGCTATACAATCTTACCCCCATTCTGCTATGTGAGACATTTGCATAGATTGCTGAGCAATCGGGTTTCAAAGGTCTTCAGGGCCTTGTACAACTGCAGTGTCTCCATATCCAGTATAGGATTACCCTAGGCAGAAGTGTTCACTGGGCTGTTATGGAACCTCTTGCAGTTTATAAGGTGGCTACTTTATTTAGCGTTTATTATTTTGTAATTCTCTCTTAGGATAGTGAATATTACAATTCTCTGAGATGGATTCTTGAAAATGATCCAACAGAACTGGACCTCAGATTCATAGTTGATGAAGAACTTTTTGGTCAGGTTAGTATGTTCATGTAATGTAGAATAGACAAAACATCAAAGAAAATACTTGACCTGTGAAATTAGGGGTTTTTATCTGTTTGATGTTAAGAAAACACCTTTGCTCACTCATCTCTTTGCACTCACGCAGTGATTTCAACCTGGTGTGATAAAGGACTTAGAAATAAGCAGAGCTTTAAAAAATTGTGTGTGCTTTTTTGTTGAATACTAACATTGAAATGTAGCTGTTGCTGTGAAGGCAACCAAGACTAAGATGTCCATAGTCCATTATTTGATCTGGAGTAGAGGCTGGGTTTATGTGATTGGCTGGAAAGGATGAGCTCCTTTGGAAACTGCTGGAATTGCTAAGGAGATTTCTTTGTTTCCTTTCTCTTAAGATGTACTACAAACCTATGGAATAAACAAGTTTGTTTTTGCATACAAAGCTATTTAAGATAAGTCATGTAGAAATACCACAGGTCTTGAATAAAACATCCAAATTATAGTTGCCAGCTAGATCTAAGGATAATAACCTTCATGGTCTTGTGTAACAACAGTGATCCTAAGAAGAAGCAATGAAAATGTACATCCATGATAACTGAAAATGAGATATTTGTATTCTGAGGTTTTAGTAGTATAAGTCACTTTATAAGAGAGATGTATATTGATTCACTTACTGGGATCATTGCTGAAGTGGTTTCTGTAATTGTTTTTCCTTGAGATTTGGAATGAGGGCTGGGTCATGGAATATGCAGTTGGAGAAGTGTGCCTTACTCTGAACCTGTGTACAGTCTTGGGTGGTGTCTTGTAGCAGGTCAGACAAAATGGGACTTTCCCATTGCACCCCACAATAATACATCTTTTTTAAAAAAGTGTACCCTCTTCTAATTATTAGGTGACCTGTATGACTGGATCTGTTTCTCATAGATCTCAAATTCTGCAGTCTTCAAGAGTTGCATGAATTACCTAATATTACCATAGGAATTCTGTTATATATTCACCTCGTTTAAGACCTGTTTTGTGCATTGCATTTAGACCCATCAACATGAACTGAAAAGTGGTGGATCAGAAATAGTTGTCACCAACAAGAACAAGAGAGACTACATTCAGTGAGTAGTGGCTGCTGTGTGCAATGTACCTCACTGGATTGCCCTCTAGTACAGGGGCTCTATGTTAGCTTTATTTATGAAAGTAAGTTGTTGCTTTGTATATAAATCATTTCTATTTTAAATGTGGTTTTGTTTCACTTTTTTTTTTTTTTTTTTTGCAACATGCCAGTGATCTTTGCAATAGGAAACTNTTTTTTTTTTTTTTTGCAGTCTTGTAATTCAGTGGAGATTTGTGAGCCGAGTACAGAAACAAATGACAGCCTTTAAAGAGGTACAGTTTTAATTACAAAATAAATTCTTCTAAGAGTTTGTTGCATCTGGTATTAAGGTTTTTTGGACACCCTGAAGACCTACTAATAATTTTGTTAAGAGTATAAAAAAATGCAGTGATACTGTTTGTAGTGTCAGCTTTGAAATATTACAGAGTTTAAAATATTTTTGTATGTTTTTAATGGGGTGTTTAATTCATCTTGAAAAATTTGCTTATTTCTCAATTCTGACAGACAGCTTTAGCTGTAGAGCAAACTATTTAATGACCTCTGCAGAAATTAAACTTAATGTAATAATATAACTTCGATTTAAACTAGGCAATTTACCCTTTTTTATAAACAAATTATATTACATAGATGATACTCAGACATCCATACTCACCACTCAGTGTTGCAGTAAAGATGTGAGAAATCAATTAAAAGTACTATAATGAAACTGAGTGTCCAAACATCTGTATTTTTTATATTGCTTTGGCTGTGTTTACCAAAGCCTCTAAATATCCTTCTCCATGACTAAAAATCCTAAAATAATGTTGCCTTGATTTTTTACTAACTTCCCTCATCTTTTTTAGGGCTTTTTTGAACTTATACCACAGGATCTGATTAAAATTTTTGATGAAAATGAGCTAGAGGTAGGTGTATCTTGGAAAAGAAAACAAATTATGTTCAAACTTTAGTTTACTGACTTAAACTTTGGTGTTGTTTGTTTGTTTTTTTATCTGTGTAGTTATTAATGTGTGGATTGGGAGATGTGGACGTGGCTGATTGGAAACTACACACAAAATACAAAAATGGCTACAACATAAACCATCAAGTAATACAGTGGTTCTGGAAGGTATCATGAAGTTCTAATATTTTCTTATTGAAATTGTGTTCAAAAGCTGCTGCCTTTCTGCTAGTTTATAGTTTGATTCATTAAAAGGTTAGGTAAATATTATTTGACCATTAAAATTCCTGAGAAAGTAAGAAAACTAAAGATGAGATGCATGGTAAGAATGTAAATTTAATACTGATGCTTACTTTTTCCAAAAAAACCCTGTCTGACGGGGGTTAAAAATATTTGTGTAGGTTTTCCTGGCATGGTTACACTAAAGAGGTGTTAAACTCTTCTGTTTAATAAATTACAGGAATTTTGCTTCTAGTTCATAACATTAAGAAACTTCAAAGAAAGTAGGGGGGCCAAATTTCAAGGGAAGCATTTTAACAGCCTGCTAAGCCAGTAACCATACTCTCGTTACAGTGCCATTAAAAAATTGTTGACTTCATAGCTTTAAGCAGTAGGCAGAGAAGTAGACTGTGTGTCACTAAAAAAATGTACATATATATCATAGATAATGATTTAGAGGTAGATGCTATGTTGCATAAGTCTACTAGCTTAAAACCTTAATTTAAAAAGAAATCTTTAATTGTAATCATTATTATACATAGGCAGTCTTAATGATGGACTCTGAAAAGAGAATAAGATTACTTCAGTTTGTTACTGGCACATCACGTGTTCCCATGAATGGATTTGCTGAGCTGTATGGTGAGTACTTAAAATTATCTTCACAATTACGTAACAAAGAACCTGATACAAACATTGTCCTGATGTTTGACTTCTGACATTGTCAGATTATTTTTAAAACTTTGTTTTAAAATTTGCTATGTACTGGGAGTTATAAGAAACAAAGTGAGAGAAGAGTCACTTGTATCACATTTCCCATGTTCCATATGGGAACATATTGTTTTAATTCTGGTTTTGGAAGTTTTTAAACGTATAGGAGTTCTCAAATGAATGTGGATTTTTAAAGTTCTCAAGAGCTGCAAAAATCCCTGTTTAACACATGATTGAGCTTGAAGAAAATTCTCAGTTATCCAAGATCTGATTACAAAGACATGCTGGCATCAGCAGTTAACTTCAGTTCAACAACTGCTTTTATCTGCTCACAAGCCACGGTTGTAGAGATGCAGTTGTTTGTAAGGATATACTCCAAAGGGGACCACTGAAATGACATGAGTTAAACATAAAGTCAGAAGAAAAATACTGAACCTACAATGCTGAGGCTGAAACAAGCAGAGGACAGCAGGGAGTGAATTTCAATAACAAAGCCAGAAAAGTCACTGTGGGCAGACTGCGGGCAAGCAGATAGAGCAGCCCACAAAGGGTGGGGATCCTTGGCTCAGGGGAAGTCTGTTCTCAGCTGCCATCAGCTATTATGTTTTCTGCTAGACTACTTTATTAAGGCTAAAAGTGCTAGAGATGCTGTGCGAATGACTGAATAGCCTAACTTGCCTCTTTGATAAAACATTTTCTTTCTTATAAACAAGACCTTAATTTGTTTATAAAACAAAAGGGTTGTGAACAAAACCACCCATCACGTGTTCCCATTTCTCCATGTCTTCATTTTCATCATAAATACTTGGTTTATTTTTTTGTGTTCCATCAGTAAATGAGTTGTGAGTTCCAGTGGGAAGAACAGTGTGCTCAGCAGGCTTAGCCATGTGTCTGCTGCTTCACCTGAGCCTTGGCATTGTTGGTGTTACAGCACGTGCTCGTCACAGGGGAACCCAGTCGGAATTTTTCTGCCTCAGGAGCTCTGCTTATTTGTCTAAGAACACTGCTAGAGATAGAAATAAGAATTGATACGGGGAAAGGAGCTGCTGAAGTTCTTGGCTTCCTTCTGCCCAGGGATTAGAATATCCTGGGGCAGTCTTCTGTAGTTGTATTCACTCACTCACTAATGATTAATTCAGCTAGCAGTTGTCTTGCACAGTGCTTTGTTTCTCTTAGTTATTTCTGCTTTACTGTGGCCAGCATACCGTCCTTACTAAACCCCAGTAACTATAGTATTTCCTGTACCTCGTGTTCAAAGAGCTGTATGTGGTTTTTCAGTGTTCCGTGCTGCTCCGTGGTGCTTTGCTGCTGCCGGGCTGTTCCCTTCCCAGGCCGGCCCTGCAGCTGGGGAGCCGCTTCCTAGCGGAGATCTCCCTCTCGTGGCACAGCCGGGCCTTTCTGCTCCTCAAACGCTGCTCCGGGGCCGGGAGCAAACCCACCCGCGCTGGGGCACTGGGACACCCAACAGATATTCCCTGACGAGAGAGTGAATTTTTTGTCTTTTTTTTTTTTAACTGCACAGTCTTCTCCCAGCTTAAGGAAACGTTTATAAAATGTTCTTCGCATGTACTTGGTGAGAATTGAGAAGTCTTAGAAACTTGGAGCGATGAGATGCTGTAAGACAGTTGTTGGAGGATAGAGGAAGCTGGGGCTGCCCTTGCTAGCTAAAAAGTATTCTCTCAGGTGCATAAAAACATCATACACATATGATTGCCCTGTTTCCAAAAGTTCTCCATTACTCTGCTTTGTTGCATAGGTAAAGGTGGACATTGACTACTTTCTACCAGGTTATAAAACTTGACACATGATGATAGACATGGATAAGTTTTTACATGCAAAATTTATAACAGTATAAAATTGTCTCATCCAGAAAATTTTCATGTCAGCTACTGAGCTTAAGGTGTAAAAGTCTCTTGAAACTGAGATATAGCAATAAATAAAATAGAAATTAATTGGGATTATTGACTATTACTGCTTACAGTCTGTATTTTATTCCTATAGATAGTTCCTTGTAATGTCAGAACTGGATTACAAAACCCCCAAATATGTCATCATTTGAATCTCTGATTACAGAAGGATTTCCTAATAGAGTGAAAATTGATGTATTCTTTTCTTCAGGTTCAAATGGACCACAGTTGTTCACAGTTGAACAGTGGGGTACCCCTGAAAAACTGCCAAGAGCTCATACCTGGTGAGTATTTAATTCAGATAAATTATGACCTCTAGTAAAAATGATAAAATACTTAAAAGTTTTCATCTGTTTTCCAGCTTTAATCGCTTGGATTTGCCTCCATATGACTCATTTGAAGATTTATGGGATAAACTTCTTCTAGCAATTGAAAACACTCAGGGTTTTGATGGGGTTGATTAAGACACAGACATAAATTATGTTGGTCCAGTGCTGCAATTTCATTTTAAGGGTTTACAAACAAATTTGAATTTTCCAGGGACTACCATTGTATTTAGTCACATGGCTATGGAATCTTCATAGTATAATGTGTAAAATAGCTAATTATTAAAAATGACTAACTTTTGAAAATGTATTTTGTCATTTCCATAGTTTTTGTATTTGCTGATATATGCTATATACACATTGGATCAGCCAGTGCCAAGTAAGTCAAAAACTAAAATGTTTTTAGCAGTTGCCTCTTGTACAATATTTGAGACTGTCCTGCAGTAAACTACTGAAGTAAAGCTGTGAAGAAATCTTTGCAGAGGATTTAAATTTAATTTGCTGCTTTAAGAGGAACAACTGAAATTGTTAAACTGTTTTAAAAAAGAACAGCCAAACAAAACAGCCCAACAAACTTCATATATTACAGTATGATAATCTGTGCTGCTTCAGGCTCTTTGCAACAGATCTGCCCAAAGCACCTTATAATTCAGCATATTAGATAAAACTTTGGAAAATATTTGTTTGCAGAACACTGACTTGCTGACACAATTGTTTGACTTCTGTTTCTAACTTGCTTTTGCTAAAACAGTGTAACAAACTCAAGGTTTTTATACAAAACAGATAAGCAGCATAATTCTGAGTTTTAGTGAGAAATTATATCCATTTTTTGTTTGAATTTGTATACTGATGTTGGTTTATTGAGTGTTCATCACTTTTTTTGATAAATTTGTAGTTGAACGATGATATTTTCAATTTAGACTTTTGCAACAAATCTTAAAGTGAAATTTGTATGGATATCACTCAGTATTTACTGATAGTTAGAGGCCTTTATTATCCATTCTTGCAGTATTGCACTACATAACAATAAAGAACATGTTTACAGGGTTTTCTGGGCCAAATTCAGCAGTCTGTTATGTGCAAACTCCTCTGAACTGCATGGAGGTTATGCACATGTGATCAGGTGCAGAATTTGGTTCTGTGATATGTTTACAGGTTGCTAGTTTCTACAGCTGCATTTTTATATTGTTTTCTCCAGTGTTAGTCTAGAAACCAAATTTGTTAATACAGTATAACCAAAGTCATAACCAACAATGTGCAATTTATTGTAGATCAATTTGTCATATATAAATATTAGTTTGATTTCTTTTGTAAATGTGGGTATATTTTGTATTAATGTTAACTTTTTTTTCTTTTTGAGCAAGTGCTGGTTAAAATGATTAGCAAAGTTGGTTCTGAAAGAAAAAAAATTGGTTTGTATACCTGACTTGCTCAAATTTTAACATTTTATTACCAATATGATCTGAGGAAATGAGAGTACCTAGCTTTGGCCAGCAAATTTCTGTTTAGTCACAGTCTTTATAAATATGCAAGAAGGAAGTGTAGCACATCTCTCTGAAGATATGTAAATTATGTAACAAATGTTAATGGGTCTTAAGGGATATTTCAAATCCCGCTTTGTTTTATCCTTTGACTAGGTCATTAGGACTGAGAGTATTACATGTAAATAAAGGTAACTTATACAAATTTCCCAAATCTATATGCAGTTTTGTAAAACGTGAATGATATATCAGTAAATCTGTATAGAGTTGAATGTAGCAGGTTTTGTTGCATACTTTAAAGTACAAAATAAGGATCCTGAGAGCAGTAAATAAAAGTTTATTCTAATAAGTTGTGATTCAGTTCTTTGAAGTGCAAATCAGTAATCTTGAAATAGCAAGAATTGAGTCATTTTTATACTCCTAGGTAGGCCATGGCAGTAGTTCCACCATAACATGCTGCTACTTTTGCAGAGTTGTCAAGATGCAGCGGTGCTGTTTCCTGGTGTTATGCCCCTGAGATGTGCAGCCTTGGAAAAAAGCACATTGTGTTTTTGTAGAAGCTCTAGGTCACTGTCAGCCTTCACTGCATGGCCAGCCTAGAGATGCTGAGGGGAGGCCCCTCAGCAAGGCCGCTGACCAGGTGAGGCAGGGCCAGGCTCCTCCCTGCCCTGTGAACCTTCCCAGTGGGTGCACGGCTGTGTGGGGAGTGGGAGAGGGGCCCTGAAACCCAGCACCAGCAGCAGGGAGTGCCCAGCAGCACGTCCTTTCTGTGGGCTTTAAAGTGGGGGAGTAACTTTTGCTCCAGTAAAGGAGAGGTTGGTAGTGCTGACTATCATAGAATTGCCTAGGTGGGAAAGGATCTTGAAGATCATCCAGTTCCAACCCCCTGCCATTGGCTAGGACACCTTCCACTAGACCAGGCTGCTCAGAGCCCCGTCCAGCCTGGCTGTGACCACCGCCAGGGATGGGGCAGCCACAGCTTCTCTGGACAGTGACTCGCCATCCTCGCAGTAAAGAACTTTTTCCTAATACCTAATCTTAACCTACTCTCTTTCAATCTGAACCCATTCCCTCTTGTTCTGTCACTCCATGCCTTGCCCAATCTATCCCGTAAGTTCCTTTTAGGTATTGGAAGGACAAAATTAGGTCATCTTGAAGCCTTCTCCTTTCCAGAACAATCCCAGTTCTCTCAGCCTTTCCTTAGGCCTCTGGTCAGCTGAGGCAGGGTGATGGGAGTGAGGCAGCCTTTGTGGAGCATGCCACAGGCTGAAGGGAGCTCGCCTTGTGTGCCTGAACACAGAGGCAGCCAGGGAGGAGTAAAAGGCATGGCTGGTATTGCTGGGTGGAGGGAGGACTGCAGGAGGGGCAAGAGCCTGGTCAGAACTTGCCCTAGGCTGCTGTTTGTCATGAGGAAGGGAGCAGTGTCATTTTTGTAGCTTCTTAAGGAATTCTAGAATTGTAAACCCTGGCTCTTAGGGGAGACTAAATTCCCTCACATCTGTGAACAGGGCAGTGCAAGGGGAAGCAACCTGAGATGCTTGTGTAGGGGATCATGAACAACCAAACAAGGGTGTAGTCTTGGGCAACCAGGGAGCTGCTCTTTGGGATCTGCTGCATGTCCCTTTGTACTTGTGTTTCCTGCACATCAGGAATCTGTACTCCCTGAAGCACATACAGGGCGGGGGGGGGAACTCCATAGACACTCCTATGAGCACCAATTTTTTTCATCAGAAACACAGTTCTGCATGTCAGCTGCAGACTTCTTACTTTGGCATTGCAAAGGAGATGTGAACAGCTGCTTCCCTGTGGGCCAACAACCAGCTCTGTCCCACTGATTTCATTGCTCTTAACACCCAGCAGTACCAGGTGAGGGGTAAGGAAGAAAAGTTTCTAAGGTAGGTAAGAGCTAATCTGCTCAGGAAAAAAAATGGATATATGATGTTTGGTAAGAGATTTTGTGCAGATCTGGTTAAGAAGCATTGATCTATGAAGAGACTGAGTGATGAGAAAGATCTTGAGAAAAATGTACATTCTAAGGCAGAGGATGGGTCACAACAGGAGGGAGAGGATGACTGCAACAGGAATAGTTTTGCTTTCCTCAGCTTTAAAAACATGAAAATTCAGGTTGCAGTTTTCTGGGCTGCTCCAAGCTGGAGAGCTGTAAGCAAAACAGTTTCCTCCTGTTGTCTGTGGCTTCTGCAGCTCTGTACTGATTCCAGACATCTTGTGTTGAACATAGAGACTCCAGGGGAGGCTCTGCCTGGGATTTGGACTCTTAGCTGGGCTGGGAGTGGCCACAGGGCCTCCCTGGGCACTGGAGGTGGCTGGGCCAGGCCCCTGGGGTCAGTGGGTGATGGGGCACAGCGGGGATGTGGACTGCTGGCACAGGGGTCAGATGTGTTAGGATGGTGTGAAACCTCCAGGAAACTTTCCAGGGGCTGAACTTCCCTAGGAAGTTTAAACTATTCCTGCTGAATGTTTAATAAGGCTGCTAGTGGTGTTTATTGGTGTGTTAATTGTTACAGTTATATAGTTAAAGGTGTTTCTGAATAAATGGTTATGATGCTTTCGAAGAAGGGAATTTATTTAGCCTAAAAAAGGTAAGTATATAGATAACCTCTACAAAGACTTGCAGTGGAAACTTTAAACCTTTACTCTGAAGCTTATGTATGTGTAACTGCTCTGCAGTCTGGTGGTAGGGAAGTGAGACTTTAGGCATGATCAAGACACATTCAACACTCACTTGGAGGTTTGGGGCAGTGGGTGCTGTGGGTTTTTCCCTTCAAAATCAATTTCTCTCAACAGACAGGTTTTTAGGCTGAGTGTTACTTGTATCTCACTTCTCAAAGTGGTGCAGGTGATTCTTCAGCCTGCATCATGAGGTAGAGCTGTGGGTTAAGAGGAAGTTAAAAACAATAATTTCTATAGAAAGTGCCATTGAGTCTTCACTTACGCAGTTTGAAGGACACATGACTTAAATTCTTTTTAATTACTATTAAAAAAAAATCACATCTGTAGCATATCAAACAAATTTGGTTTTTTTTATTAGAGACTAGGACTAATGCATTAAACCTGGGCAAAATACGTGAGTGTAAACTACTAATTTTCCTTCTTTATCCTGTTCCTCTGACCACACTATTTCATACATACACTTACTTTGTAAGCTATCTAGTGCCTTGACATTTGATTTGTTCTGTAGATCCATAGCACAGTTTGGTGCTATTTCACTAATAGATGACATCTTCACAAAAATCTGCACACATGTCCTTGAAATCCACAGCTGCCTCTGGCATACTGTCGATGTGGAACGTGTGTCCTGGATCAGCAGAGATTTCCTTTTTATTTTCCTTGTGTACTTCTTTCAGTGCAGTTTCAGCATTACTTACCAAATCCATGATACTCATCAATTCCCTAGGGTGGGAATTGCATTGTGGCAATGATAACATGTTAAAACATATGAAATACTTTAAATGTACTTTTAAATATTGTCTTAATTTTACTAATTTCTTGTGTGGTCAAAAATAATGTCACTCATTAGGAGACCAGACTCTTCTGTCTATTGTTTTTCATGTTGTCTGTTTATGTGTGTTTTCCTTTCTGTTTCTCATTAATTAGTTTGTTGTGGTGCTTGAGTTCTTCACATAGGGTCTTAGGATATTATTTTTCTACGGGATTCTACTTTTTATCTTTTACAGTTTGTTAATTTTAATATCTCCCCTTTTTAATCAACTATTAAAAGACTCAGTGTGCAGTTCTTATGATGTGATCTGAGAGGAACTCTGACCACCACCAAGGATCCATACCTCTGGTGGCATAGAAACATGTTTTTGAAATGTCTATACATTTAAAAGACAACCCACACCTACCATTTTCCATGGTTATAAATGGGAATTAAGCATTTAACAGCTGCCATTTTGCTCTGCGGCATCACAGAATCGGTAGGAGACCCAAGCTTTGGTGCTCTTATACTAAATCATTTTTCTTTGAAGTGGAGACTTAATTGCTTTTTCTCTGTGGAACATATATCATTAGCACGCTAATCAGAATACAAACAACTCACAAAGGGGATAATGAGGGAGAACTTCCATGTAATGCTTGGTTTATGTCCACGTGATTCTGTAGAAAAATGTTTTGTTTTGCTGAGCTGTCCTTAATTTGAGGTTTCTTGCTTAATGAGACTTCAAACAAATTTTGCATTGTAGGTTTCAGGTTCTCATCCCAGAGAGAGGCTTGGGATTTTGGGGAGGGGGGAGGCCAGGCAGCTTGGAAAACCTAAATAGACATTAAGTAAGTGAGCCTGCCTCTTGAGGAAAGACAGATAAGGCAGCCTTCCCAAATGTGACAGAATGTAAAACTTCCCGTTGAAATACACCACAGTCTAAAAACATACATTACAATTTGTTTTGCTTAACCCATTTTGAGTTTCATTTAATGGCAAATGTTTTCATAATTGTCTGTTAGCTTTTCTGATATTTTCTACAAGCTGAAATATTTCTGATAGGGGTTTTGTTTTGAGGGCTGGGAAGTATGACCTTTGGAGGCTGTGAATACACCTCCTTCTCTGCACTGCTGCTTGGGAGTATGCAAAATGCTAAAGGTTTAAATCAAATTGCCCCGAGGACTGCTTACTGACCTTTTGAATGCAAAGCTGTCAAAACCTTCCACTAGACATCAGCTAGAGAAGAACATTTAAGGCAGATCAATGCAAATCGAAAACAATGTGGTTTTGACTTTTGGTAATTCCTAGTTAGTGAAAAACAGTTCCTGTGCTGCAAGAGCTACTGGAAGCAAACCCACACTGTGAAGGAGTTGCAGTGAGTAACATGTAATAGTTATTTTTCAGGAAAAACCTTTTATAATCTACTTAAGAAATTTGAAGTTTTCATTAATTGCCAAATCCTGATATAGTTATCTGAGCAGGATGCTTCATTGACTTCAAAGGGATTTTTGTCTACTTAAGGAATGCAGGGTCAGGCCCTTAACTAGTGATAACTTTCTTCAGTGGGTTGTCAGATATGACAAACTATGCCACTTTAATAGAAGTTACCCTGGCCAGGCCATGTCATGCCATCCCTTTGTCTGGAAAATCTGCTTCCTTCCTTTGCCCAAGTAAAGGAATTTCTTTATAGAAGATATTAGAAATTACTCTCTAGCTGAAGCTGTGATTAATGTGAGTATATTTTATTTATTGTGAACAGCTACAACACATTATTTTCTAGGTATGGTAACTATATAATAAATTCAGTTTCAGAAAGTGTTTGATGGAGTTATGAGCCCCCACCCCTCCCCTTCTGTGTATAGCTGCCCAGCAATTAGTTGTCCATCCTTAATAGATTTATTCCTAATTAGTTGTTCATGCACTATTGTTTGCTGTAATGCAGAGTTTTAATAAATACCTGCCTTTCTATGTAGACCTACAGAAATGGGTTCAAAACCAGGGGACTGAGAAGCTGTTCATTCCTATTTTGGGTCTCAGTCAAGTAGTTACAGGTATCCTGTGCTGAAGACTCACAGAATAATTATTTCACAGGTTAGTAAAAAGTTTTTCTCCATGCTTTATCAGATTGTTAGAAGTACTTTGCTTAGTATAATTAAAGGTTAGCTATCAAAATGTGAGGTGCTGCTTCATCCAATATGATTGAGCTCTATTAACATGTAGCTAAAAAATATTATTTTGCAAATTCATTCATTTTGAGAGTTTGAGAATTTGGAGTCTGACTGTAAGCTTTTCTAAGATCAGATTTTCATTTATATAAATGTCTACAATTTTGTAAAGATAAGAGATGAAGTTGAAATTTTGCATGCTTACATAGACCTGAATTTGAAAAATGAACATTTCGGTTACGTAAATGCCTTTTCTGTACTGGAGAAGGCCCAGCTATTTGACTTTTACTTTGGGTGCAAACAGGCTGGATCAGTTGATCTCTCACTGGAGAAAGAAATTAATCCTGGTGATGCTGTACCTAATTGAAACAGCCCAATCAGTTGGTGTGGGGCTGCAGCTGCTGCAGGGCTGGGCCGTGGTGGGGAGTGGGCTCCAGGATGTGACTGGAGGTGTCCTGCACTGGAGATGTTAACGGGGCAAGCTCCTCCTGGAGCCAGCTGGAGTTTGAAAACCCGGTAGGATTTGGAGGGCTGCTCTCTGTCTGTTGCAGGTTTGCTCTGGTTAGGCATCATGCTTTGGGTGCTGCAGCTTGCTGAGGCTGGGTAGGGTGGTCCCAGCTGCTCCACTTGGGACTTCTGCGCAGTGACTTGCAGTGGCCTGGTCTTAAGCTGAGCACATTAGGCCAGTTTAGTGCCTTAACTTGTCATAACCACCCCACACACATGGCACACACACTTTTTTCCCCTAGTTACTTAGCATGAACATTTTGGTATGTATTCCATATGTGTATTATTTAAAAAATACAAGTTCCATCACATGCCGGCATCTGGCCACTGTGATCTTACGGAGGTATCTGAACACAAATGACAGCAAAATGTTATTTAGCATTTAGCAAACAATCCTGGACTAATGATTAGCAGCACAGATAGCTGGATAGCAGCACGGTTATACTATGAGCAGCTTTAACTGCTGCTTGCTCTCCTGATGCATTTTGTGGCCCTACCTGTGTATGCCACACACTAAATTGAACCAGGGAATTAATTCCAGCAAAACAGGAAAAAAAGTTGTAATTTGCCCCCCAAGTTATTTCCATCAGGATTAGTTCTCTTGATTCCTTTCTTGGCCACACAACCTCTTTGCAACTGGCAGTGCCTATGCTGGACTGGCAAGTGCTGGATTGCTTTAAACTGAAGGCACATGGGGATGTGCTTCCAGCAGAGCTTCCGATCTCCTGCTCTGCTGTGCCTGGCAGAGACCAGGTGGAGACCTAAGCCAGGTTGGTAACAGTGCAGGGGAAGGAGGAATTGGTGTGGGCTGCTTTGTTTCCCTTGGGCCATGCAGGGCACTGTGATCCAGCTGTGTCTCCTGCCTTCGTGTCCTGTCCAGCACTGGGCAGACAGTTCTTCCAGAGTCTTTCAATTGGGGAGATCCCCATAGGCTCCCAAGTGACTCCTGCAGCCCAGCTGAGATAAAATCCCAGCAGCTGCAGCTGGTGGAGGCAGCAATTTGGGCATCAAAAGAAATCGCCCCTGCAATGCCCAGCTTTTGGCTCCCCTCGGTTCACCCCCCTTAGCTCACTCCTTGCACCGGGGTGTTGCCTTTAGCGGGTCAGCCTGAATTCTTGGTAAAGCCGTTTTGGTGCAAGTCACAGCTTCGTGTGGCCCTTGAAAAACATCTCGGTCTCCGTCCCCACAGCCGCCTTGTGCACAGGGGCATTTGCCGGCCGAGCCTCTGTGTGCATGTGAGGGGGAGGAGGTGCCGGGAACATGCCTTGAAGGCTTCAAATCTGTTTATCTTCACACTCCTGAGAGGCGATCGCTCTCCCGTGACAGGGCAGTGCGCTGGAGGGAGCAGCGCTGGCAGCACCGAGATAAACCGATGGGGCACAGCCTGCTTTGGCCAAGTGGCCTCTCCCTGACCAGCAATTCCTTATGTCTCTGTGAGATGAAATGGGACAAGAGCAGCAGGAAGCCTCCTCCAATCCTTCTTTTTAATAGTTCCTTGGGATAAATTGTAGATAAGAGGAGAGACCACGTTGTTAACATGCTGAGAATGCAAAGACAAAGGAAAGGCAATCTTTCACAGCAAAAATAAATAGGTGTCTGTAGCACTGTATATTCAGCAGTATGTCCAAATGCTGGCTAGCCTCTGACTTGCCTTGTTTTTAATTTATTTTATTTCTAGTATTTGTTTTATCATTGCAAACATATAAAGGAAAAGAGGAAGAAATTATTTACCTGTTTCCTGTTGTAACAGGATGCAGAATGAAGGTAACTTATATAGGGATGAAAGGAGCCCATATTTCATGCCTGTTGCTAAACAAATAGCTGCAGAACAGTGGGTTATCATGATAAGCATGACAGACTAACAAAAAGCTGCCTCTGAGAGATTCCTTTGTAGATTCAAACATAAAGAGGGTAACCTAGGAGATATTTTCTTTCTGTTTAGTTATTGGTCTGATACTTATTGTATCGACCCAATGCCTAAACATTTTAATTTATGGAAGATAACATCAGAGTACAGTACTGCAGCATTTCCAGGATTTTGTTTGTTTCCATACTGGGGAAAGGGTTGAGAGAGGGGACTGTACTGAGCCAATTAAAAATATATATACATTGCAAATTTTATGGGACAGCTTCCATAAAATGGGAGTCTCTACTTGCTGGGTATTTCTGTGCCTCATGATTTCTACGTATGCACAAACCCTTTATGAAGATATTCTGTGTGTTTCAGTGTGCAAATTCCAGCTGCTGCTGCCAGTCTGCTGTCACTTTGGTCCCATGCCAGCCAAGTGGTGAGGACTTTCCTCCCAGGAGTGCTGAGCACCCCTGAGCTCAGAGGAAGTAAATGATGCTTAGCTCCTTACCAGAAGTGTGCAGGCTTCCCAGCCTGGGAAATGTTCATGGTGGTTTGGCTGATCTGAGCTGCTGTCCCATGATGTTGCCATACCTTCTGCTCCATGTTGCAACCCTTGATGTTTCTACATCTAAGAGCCAGGCTAGGGAGATTAACCAGGAGAAAACAAGCTCTACTGAAAAACAGAAAGGAATTTCTGATAAGTTATGTGTTCAGAGAAATTAACTGAAGCAGAGGAGCATCACCTGTGGCATGAAGGCCAGAAGAGTGAGTTTGGAGCTGCAGTAAATCCAAACTCCACACCATAAATTCTTTACACAGTATGTGAAGGCAAGAGTTCCTCTGGGATCAGATACACCCCTTTCTCTGTAGTTGTGTGGTTTGTTAAAAGTGCCAACAAGATCTGGTGGCTTGCACATAGGAAATAGCAGGCTGGCTGACCAAAAATATTTAGGTATTTTTCACACCTTCCAGTAGCAGCAAATGGGCATGGGAGAGCAAGGGAATGCACTTTGCCAGATCCCTCTGAGGTTGCTCTTCCAAACTGCCTGTGGTTACCTCTGGCAGCAGGGGAGAGGATGTTGGGGTGCCATCCATCTGCTGAAATTAGTGGCAGGGTTCCTCTTCTCATGTGACAAGCCTTCAGGGGTGAGGGTAAACACCTGGAGGCTGCCTCTGGGGCACTGTGAAACAACCTGGCAAAGGTACACCACTGGTTTGAGCCAGTGAAACACTGGAAGGTGGCTGGAAGGGGGAAAAATGCTAGCATAGCAAATAATTTTACTGCTTTCACTTTAGAGTTGTTTTATGACAAGATGAGATCCGTGTTAAGATCCCTTTGTCAAGGTGTTCGTTTCCTGTACAGGAAGGCTCCCTGGAGAGAAAGTTCATTAGCATCCCAAAGGCTCAGCCCAAAGTGTGCTTGCCCATCTGCTCGTGGAAGGAGTGAATCTCCTCTGAGAAGGCAATGGAGATGGGAACTGTACACAGGTTTAGAATGAACCAAAATCTACTAAGTGACCAAATGTGCCAAAAGTAAACATTTTTTGGTCTTAATTTTTTGAGTTAGTGTAACATACTTAAAATCCAGGAATACAATTGTAATTGGGTCAGGAGTTTGGCATGAGAAACAAGAAAATGTCTAAACATACTTACAGTGATACCAGATGAAAAACACTTGGAGCAAGAACTATGAGGACAAAAGGGGCTACCCTGAGAAGAAGAGTTAATGACACCCTGCCAGGAGTGCAGCGTCATGGCAGCCCCTTAGCTTGGCTTTGGGGACTCTGTCTGAAGGCAGAGCTGGCTGGTGCAAATTGCTATAATTCCCCTGCAGTTAATGGGTTTCTGGCAATTACCACTCCTCCCATACTGCTACAGCCACACTCAGCTGCCCGTGCTGCTGGTACCCTGCTGTGCCTGGAGCTCCAGCTTCCTCCACAGCAGCAGAGACACCCAGCAGCATCTTCCAACAGAGCTGGAGGATGAGCTGGGACCTGGCACTGGTAGCTGGGAAGGGCTGAGCCTGTGGGGGACCAGGATAATGATTATACGTCTGTTTGAAAATGGATTTGGGCTCTGGGACCCTGCTACCACATCTTATGGGCCACAGCTAATTGAGGATAGTGATTGCACATATTCCAATGGGGACACTTTAAACTGTTGTAAATAACTCTCTCCCCACCTCTCCTGTTTCCCACCCAGAGGTGCTCATTCCTTTTCTGTTCCATGGCATTATGGTATTAGAGCACAGCCATAATGAAGGCACAACAAGAGAAAAGATCATGTGGGCAAAAACACTGTTCCATTTCTGAGCTTGTTAGATCAGGTGGGATGCAGCAACATGTGGGAACCCAGCTCAGGCCATTTGTGGCCATGCCAAACACCAGCCATGCTGCTGTGACAGCTTTCTCCAGACCACAGGGATGAAAGAGCTAACATGATGCTATTCATTTTCTCAGATAGGAGTGAAATGCTTGGTGCAAAACTGACCACAGACCAAACAGGACTGTTTCTGGTCTAAGCTGTGGGAGATGTAAATGTTCTAACATCAGAAAGGTCTTATTCTAATGTGGAAAGAAACTGCATTCTCCGTCCTGCGTTTGGGGCTGCAGTGAACTCATAAATAGAGTTCACCTTGGGAAGGTCCAGTTAGTGAATTTTCAGCTTCTTTCTTTTTCCTGAGGTTCACACATTCCATCCTAGGGAAGACTCCTGTATATCAGTTCGCTTTCTAGAGATTTTGGTAACAGTTTAGACAAAGCGTATAGGCACCATGACCATGAGATTTCATTCATTTTTGGAAAATCCCTCTCTTTGGTTCATAATAGTACCAAAATTCTGGATTTTATAACCCTAGCTCAGTTTAGCAGTCCTGGCTGTATTGCCAGCAACCCATGGAGCAAAACATTCAGTCAGATCTGTTCAAGTCAATCTGATTTTTAAAATCTCTCTTTCCAGGAAGCATAAAGATCAATCTGGCCAGGGCTGAGGCTGAAATGCAGCATAAGGTAAATCAGGTTATTTACAGACAGCAACCTTAACAGTATGCTGTTGTTTCAGCTGTTGATAGCACTTCAAAGAGAGCTCTTACATAGAAAAGGGTTTCTATGGGTCTGAAAAGAACCACAAGAACTGCGGAAGAAACCAAAATGACAACTCAAGCAAAAAAAAAAAAAAAAAAAGTCTGTGTTGGTGACAGAAGAAAAATTGCTGCCTTGAAGCAAAGTAGGCATGACTTTGTTTATATTGGCTGGCAAGATCTTGTACTCCTGGACTGCCTTTCTTTCTTGAGACAGTGCTTCTGAAATGGTTGTCCAAGTAGATAATTGTGTTCATTTGCTGCATATTTACAAATACAGTGTATTTGACAAAGTTACAACTGGCAATGCCTTTAAGCTGTGGTTCAGTGAGTTATGTATGAATTTAGATATGTTATCACAAGTCTGCACTATCTCTTACCCAATTAATTACTGGGAAATGTGTTAAAATAATGAATCCTGACAAATTAAAGAGGGAGAGTTTACACTGATCTAGCTGTGGAACTGTTTAGTTCTAGTAGGAATTGTATTACGTATTTTGTTAAGCAGAAATGTGAAAGTGAAAATATTACTATTTGTAGCTGCCCAGACACAGGCACAAGGAGCATTCCAGAGGGAAGCACTTTCTTTGTTAAGCCATTTAAGACAAATATTGCATTTGATCTCATGAGTCAAAATCTCCTGCTGGCACAATGTAGTTCAGGGAGATGGTAAAGCAGTTTCCTCATCACAGCAGAACACAGCAGTGAGCACAGATGACGCAGCTAAGGCAAATCAGCCCACAAGTAGGACAGGACTACAACTTGCTCTCTCTCTCTCTGTTGGCTTTTTTTTTGTCCCCTGGTCAACTCAGACCATCTCCTCCTTCAAAAAAGGCTAGAGAATTGGACAAGGAGGTGTTCCCCCTGGGACAGATGGGATAGTGTCCAGTGTTCAGCTCAGCCACCTACTCATGCCTGCAGGAAGCAGTGCCAAGGTCTGCAGAGAAATGACCTTACATGTCCCAGGGACAGCTCCAGCCACTCCACCAACTGACCAAGGCATCTGGCATAGAAATGTTACTGGATATTGCATTGTCTATTGTGTTTTTCTTCTAGGTGTGCTGAGCTCCTCTAGTCAATCTCAAATGCAGGTCACACTAATGAACCAGAGTTTAGTAGGGGAGAGTGTGCAGTGCCAGCATGAGCTGCAGATGAAAGTTGTGAGTTTACCATGAGAAAGAATGAATATTTAGTCATTAATGTTCAAAAATAATATAAACAAAACTGCTTGTGATTTTTTTTCATAGTTCACACTGTTCTGATTAGATAAATTAAAACACTGAGGAAAACTGAAAAATTTTGGGTCAAGTGGACCCTGTTGCTGTATTTGGTCCTATTTGGACACCGAAGAAGTGCATGTGCAGTTCTGCTCTACAAAGTGACTGTGAAACTGTGGGGATGCTTGTTGGGTAAGTGATTTGCATGTAAAACACGTATTTCCTAATTCTCTTCCCTGAAAACTCTGCTTGTGTATTTTTTACAAGTGAGGAAGGGGATGTAGGTCAACCTATGCCTTATATCACGTTTTGGTAGTTCTGATTTTCTCCCAAAGACTTTCAGAGGAGTCACTGACTCAGGCTGTAGCCAGTCCCGGTGATGATGCAGCAGAAGGGACTAGTTTGGCTGCCAGCTCTCATCTCTGTGAGCTTTGCAGTGCTGGCAGGAACAAAAAGCAGTAAAAACTTGCCTGTCACTGCAGTCAGCAGCTCTCACAATGAATGCAAACATAGGGCAAATCTGCTGAGTAAGAAGATGCCTTACTACATGGTAACTTTAGAAACTAGAAATCTGAACAGACAAAAAAAGACTAGAAATTGCTGGCTGCAAGCGTGGAGTAAAATCAGGGGTGGAACTGAAAGCTTAAATGATAGAGGCTGCATTTGATGGTATCTCCAGTACACATTATTCAGAGGGTGCTGATGACATAAATTCTCAAGCCCTGTTTGCTGTTTAGGCTGCATTTTTGCAAACTAGTTTGAGGCAGATATAAACTTAAAGCTGTTTTCTGAGGATGTAAGTGAAGGGCAGCTCATCCTCGACAGCACAGCGCTGTCCCATATGGCCAGCTGAAAGTGGTGCTGTAGGACGGGCTCAGTGAGAACCACTAACAAAATTGGCTTTTTATTTCTGATCAATGCCCATCCTCAAGTGAAATATTTGTCTGCATGTGTAGGACGGCCAGTTTGATCTGGGTGTGAGGATGCTCTGGCACACCCGGACAGTGCTGCACCTTCGCCGGGCAGCGCAGGGTCCAGTGCTCAGCACCTCTCCTGGTTCGGGGCTCTGGTAGGGAGCTCTGAGTTTGGCACAGCCCGTCAGTAACGCCGCGCCGGGTGCAGCGCACGTGTTGCCGATGCTCGCCATGCCGGTNTGGCACACCCGGACAGTGCTGCACCTTCGCCGGGCAGCGCAGGGTCCAGTCCTCAGCACCTCTCCTGGTTCGGGGCTCTGGTAGGGAGCTCTGAGTTTGGCACAGCCCGTCAGTAACGCCGCGCCGGGTGCAGCGCACGTGTTGCCGATGCTCGCCATGCCGGTGAGCCGCGCGGTGTCCCGGGGGGGCCCGGCGTCCCGGGAGAAGGCATGGCCGGCAGCTCCAGCCGCGGCTGAAAGCTCAGCCCGCCCGCCAAGTACCACGGCCGGCAGCGCCCGCCCGGCTCGGGGGTCGGCGGAGCCGCCGTCGGGTCCCGGCGCTGTCCGGGGGGGCCGCGGCTGCG